>JBBPBX010013974.1:0-12138 GCA_038048925.1 Garcialebias charrua | reverse complement strand
TTCTGTGTAGAAGAGGAAACCTGAGGGAGATTGGAGACTGTAAGGTTGTGGCAGGGGAGAGCGTGGCCAGACAGCATCGGATGGTTGTGTGTAGAATGACTGTTGTTGCGAAGAAGAGAAAAAGAGTAAAATCAGAGAAGAAGACCAAATGGTGGAAGCTAAAGAAGGAAGAATGTTGTGAGAAATTCAGAGACGAGCTGTTAAAGGCTCTGGGTGGTAAGAAAGAGCTTCCAAGTGACTGGGCTACTACAGCAACAGTAATTAGAGAGACAGGTAGGAAGGTACTTGGTGTGTCATCTGGACAGAGAATGGATGATAAGGAAACCTGGTGGTGGAATAGTGAAGTGCAGGACGCCATTCAAAGAAAGAGATTAGCCAAGAAGAAATATGACAGTGAGAGGACTGAAGAGAGGAGACAGGAATATAAGGAGATGGGACATAGAGCAAAGAGGGAAGTAGCTAAGGCAAAGCAGAGGGCGTACAATGAGTTGTATGGGAGACTGGACACTAAAGAGGGCGAGAAGGACTTGTACCGATTGGCAAGACAGAGGGATCAGGCTGGAAAGGATGTGCAGCAGGTTAGGCTTATTAAAGATGGGAATGGGAATGTTCTAACAAGTGAGGAGAGTGTGATGGGAAGATGGAAGGATTACTTTGAGGAGCTAATGAATGAAGAGAATGAAAGAGAAAGAAGAGTGGAGGTCATAGAAACTGTGGACCAGGAAGTGGGAAAGATTAGTGAGGGTGAAGTCCGGAAAGCTTTGAAAAGAATGAAGAAGGGGAAGGCAGTAGGACCTGATGACATACCAGTGGAGGTTTGGAAATGTCTTGGAGAGGTGGCAGTGAGGTTTTTGACTCAAATATTTAATGGACTATTTGATGGTGAGAAAATGCCTAAAGAATGGAGAAGAAGTGTGCTGGTTCCCATTTTTAAGAACAAGGGTGATCTACAGAGTTGTAGCAACGACAGGGGAATTAGTCAAAGTCAAAGTCAAAGTCAACTTTATTGTCAGATCTGCAATATGTACAGTACAGGACATACACAGGACCGAAATTGCGTTTCTCTCAGTCCCTCGGTGCAACAGTAAACATCTAAACATTGAAACACTGAAACATATAATAATAAAGTTGATGAGCCACACAATGACGATCTGGGAGAGAGTTGTGGAAGCAAGGCTTAGACAAGAGGTGACTATCTGTGAGCAGCAGTATGGTTTCATGCCAAGAAAGAGCACCACAGATGCCATCTTTGCTTTGAGGATGTTGATAGAGAAGTACAGAGAGGGTCAGAAAGAACTCCATTGTGTGTTTGTGGATTTAGAAAAAGCATATGACAGGGTGCCAAGAGAGGAGGTGTGGTATTGCATGAGGAAATCTGGAGTGGCAGAAAAGTATGTTAGACTGGTACAGGACATGTATGAGGACAGCAGGACAGTGGTGAGATGTGCTGTAGGAGTGACAGATAGCTTCAATGTGGAGGTGGGATTGCATCAAGGATCGGCTCTGAGCCCCTTCTTGTTTGCTCTGGTGATGGACCGACTAACAGATGAGGTCAGGCAGGAATCCCCATGGACTATGATGTTTGCAGATGACATTGTGATCTGTGGTGAGAACAGGGAACAAGTGGAAGAGAACTTGGAGAGGTGGAGGTATGCACTTGAAAGAAGAGGAATGAAAGTCAGTCGTAGTAAGACAGAGTACATGTGTGTGAATGAGAGGGAGGCCGGTGGAACAGTGAGGCTACAAGGGTCAGAGGTCACAAAGGTGCAGGACTTCAAGTACTTGGGGTCCACTGTCCAGGAAAATGGGGAATGTGGTAAAGAGGTGAAGAAGAGTCCAGGCAGGATGGAGTGGATGGAGAAAAGTTTCAGGAGTGATTTGTGACAAAAAGGTGTCAGCAAAGGTCAAAGGAAAAGTTTACAAGACAGTGGTGAGACCAGCTATGTTGTATGGTCTGGAGACAGTGTCATTGACAAAAAGACAGGAGAAAGAACTGGAAGTAGCAGAAATGAAGATGCTGAGGTTCTCCTTAGGAGTGACAAGGATGGATAAGATCAGGAATGAGATAATCAGAGGTACAGCACATGTTGAACAACTGGGAGATAAAGTTAGGGAGGCCAGACTGAGATGGTTTGGACATGTCCAGAGGAGGGACAGTGGGTATATTGGTAGAAGGATGTTAGAAATGCAGCTGCCAGGAAAAAGACACAGAGGAAGGCCAAAGAGGAGATATATGGATGCAGTTAGAGAGGACATGAAGGTAGTTGGAGTGAGGACAGAGGATGCAGAGGACAGAGTGAGGTGGAGGAGGATGACTCGCTGTGGCGACCCCTGAAAAGGGAAAAGCTTAAAGAAGAAGAAGAAGACAAGACACTGAATCCCTCATTACCTCCGATGTGTGTCCCATTGGTGTATGAATGTGATAAAGCTCTGATTAGTCTCTTTAGAATGATTTGTTCGGTTAGCTTTGTATAGATCTACTAGAGTGCTGTATGAATGGGTATATGAGGACACAGATTGTAATGTAAAGCACTTTGAGTGTCTTGATAAGATAGAAAAGTGCTTTATAAGTACAGTCCATTACAGTCCATTAAATATGTTACAACAAAAACATTAAGGTTCACTTGCATTCTCTGTTCATTTCCAGTCCAGAGAAACTTGAAAACTAAATCCCTCAGCGACTTGGGACATCAGCCTACTGCTTGTTATAATTGGACTGCAGAGACCGTAGTTCACGCAGGGTTTCTTTTTTATCTGGATGTAACCTGGGTTTTTCAGGTTAAATCTGGAAGTATCTGGTGCTTATGAATGAGTGTAGAAAGTCTGCGATCCTCCCAGCTGCAGTCAGAGCAGGAGATGTTCACACTGTGCAGAGACTATAAATGAAGAAGTTGGAAGGTTGAAACTGCAACATTAACAACAAAAAGCAAGAATCTTAAGATCATTTTAGTTCTAAACACATTGGGGGGTGGGGTAGCATACAGTATTCACTTTTTGTCTCTTTCGCTACTTTATTTATTTCTGGTCAATTATGCAAATTAAGTGATTATGTCATTTAGAAACTTTTAGGACAGCCAGTGTCCATACAGGAGATTTGAAAACTCTGCCAACGCTGTAGGCTGTGGTCAGTAAATACAAAAAGCTGTGGAGTATTTTAAATCTAATAACAATTCCAATCCCAAAGATTTCACGACAGTTTATGGAAATCTTGATATAAAAGTATTTCACCACCGTTTATTTCAGTTAAAAAAAAAATTTAAACAGCTAAGATTACAAATCAGTCTGTAAACAACAACAATATAAATCAAAAATAGCAGTGCACTGGAATTGATTTGAAAGTCAGATAGTTGATTGTACATTTTTAAAAATAATTTTGAATAAAAATGTATTTAGTGTAAAAAATATGTTAGCACCAGGACTAATTGTTTTGAAACTGTTGGGATTGTTGTATACCTGTAGAAATATATAAATGGTTGTTTGCTTGTTTCTTTTCTCATCAGCTGAAGGGAACACTTAGAGGGGCCTTACTGGATAGATGTTGTGTGGCCAGCTGTCACTCTGTCTTTCTGAGTCACTCTAAAGAAGTTGATTGGACCTCAGTAGAACCACGAAGAGGAGGCGGATTGAGGCCCAAAGTCTACTGATGGACGGTGGGTCAGTGTTTTGTCCAGATAACGCAAGGTTGAAAATCTGGACCTTTTAGCTGATGTAGTCAGGGACTGAAGCAAAATGCAACATTCAGTCTTGTTATTTGGACATGAAAAGTACAAATGGTTCTTATCAATTTAAGCT
Source organism: Garcialebias charrua (assembly GCA_038048925.1). Taxonomy (NCBI): domain Eukaryota; kingdom Metazoa; phylum Chordata; class Actinopteri; order Cyprinodontiformes; family Rivulidae; genus Garcialebias; species Garcialebias charrua. The sequence continues at coordinate 8,346 of JBBPBX010013974.1, read as the reverse complement.
TTTTTATTTCCTACTGCTGGACTTGACTAAATACAACTAGACAAAATGTATGTTTAAAACGTACAGTGGTGAAGGCTGCACAGAAGATGGTGGAGTCAGCCTCCCCACCATCACAGACTTCTACACCTCCAGATGCAGGAAGAGAGCCACCTGCATCATGAAGGACCACACTCACCCAGCACACACACTCTTTGCCCCACTCCCCTCAGGAAGGAGGTTAAGGAGCATTAAGTGTAGAACCACTAGACCAGGGGTCTGCAACCTTTACGATCAAAAGAGCCAATTATGCCCTTTCGGTCACTAAATTAAACGTGTCAAGAGCCGAAATACCTGCTACAACTGTCATTATCAATTGGTGGCCATGTTAAGTTTGCTAGAGGGGCTTTTCTGGCCAGTAGGTGTGAAACTATAAAACTAAAAACATCTAATGACTGGTAACATTTATTTATATTTTTACATTTTGAGACAAAAGAAAATATTGGATACCATCCATCTTCCATTCATCTTTCCAACATCTTGTATTGTCTTGTATTTTGACAATAAGTAAATAAAAACTAAAATAGTGAACTGTGCAGACAAATGTGCTTTTCATAAAATTGTGGAGTACTGTACCTTATTTTTTGGACTATAAGGTGTATTTAAAACCCTTTAATTTTCTCAAAAATTGACAGTGAGCCTTATAATCCAGTGAGTCTTCTGTATTAATTCTGGTTGTGCTTACTGACCTCAAACCAATTGTATGTGGTTATTATGAATGAGTTGGATAAAGTTTGACTTATCTGATGGTTTTCTTTTGATAATGCGCCTTATAATCAGGTGCGCTTTATGTATGAAAACAGACCCCTTCATTGATATTGAGCCTTATAATCTGGTGCACCTTATAGTCCAAAAAAAATGGTAATTGTGTATCCTACTTTGAAGAATAAAGCATAAAGTTAAAGTGAGTATAATTTACTATGTGTATTAGTACTTGTATCCACATATTTGCAAAGGAGTTGACAGGAAAACTGTTAAACTAGTCATTTTTTGTAGGTAGAACATCCTATAAAATTCAGTTTTATGTTAGTTTTGGTCAAAGCTTGAAAGAGCCGCTGCAGAGGGACCAAAGAGCTGCATGTGGCTCCAGAGCCACAGGTTGCAGACCCTTGCACTAGACTGAGGAACAGCTTCTACCCTGAGACTGTTAGACTCATGAATATCTAACCAGGATAATCACTGTAATGCCACTTTTAATTGGTGATACGTCACGTTATCCATGCTGCTGATTTCTTACCTTTCAGCTGCTATATTCATACCCATCTGCTCACTACAGACTCATGTTCGGGCTGCTGTTTAATACACCATATTATTTTACATTACTTAGTGTTTCGCGTATATCTTAGATCCTTGTATACGTTTTTTTAAATACTTTATATTTTTGCTATTTTTGGGTATTGCTGGGACCTTGGGTAGGGCATCATGGTGGCCCAGTACGTAGAGCTGCTGCCTCTCAGCGAGAAGGTTGTTGTGGTTCAAATCCCAGTCGGGGGCCTTTCTGGGTGGAGTTTGCATATTCTGTCCGTGCATGCATGGGTTTTCTCCAGGTACTCCAGTTTCCTCCCACAGACCAAAAACATGCATGTTTGACTGATTGGTAACTAAATTGTTCCTAGGTGTGAGTGAGAGTGAATGGTTGTTTGTCTCGTTTGTCTCTATGAGTCTATGTGATGGACTGGAGACCTGTCCAGGTGCCCCCCGCCCCTCGCACAGAGATTGCTGGACATGGTCATCTGCAAGCCCCGTGGCCCAAAATGGAAGAAGTGGGTAAAAGATAACAGATAGATGGATGTTGCTAAACAACTGATATGTAGCCATACCATACACATACCAGACCCAAACTGCCACATACCAGAAAATTGATTTTCCTCTTTAAAAGAAGCGTAAGAATACTTTGTCCCTACATATTAAATAATCCAAGGTTTTGAGCCTCAAAGAACAATTTATCTAAAGCAATACCAGGGTTCTTTTATAACAGAATGGCCTTTTTACACAGATACATTTCTAGAAAGAAGTCTTTATATAAGTCAGGGGTCATAACAGAAGGAATTTCTACATATTAAACAGGCCATGTGAATTTTCACCCCTAATAATTGCAGCACGTACAGGCAATTAGCAATGCAAGAATTGCATGTGGTCTGTCTGTTCCAGTGATTTGGCCTGCAGTGGGAGATTTAGAAGAGAAAAAATATAATTTACAAATCAAGCAGACTAAACTGGAGACCGGTCTCCATCTGTTTTGCAGGCTTGGATCCATAATAATAATAATAATAAAAAACACAGTGCACTTTCCAACCCAACAAGACTGATAATTATACATACTTTGTATGTTACGACCCGAAGGCACGTACCATATAGGGACACAAGACACAGAAAGGATGGTAAAAAAAAGAGTTTATTTTAGGCTCTCTGCGTCCTTGTGTCCTCAAAAAAAGTAATTAAAAGGAAAAGTCGGACCTCTCGAATCCAGCTTCAGGATGATTAATAAACAAAACAAACTCCAAGTCCAGGAGGTCACTCACAGCTCCAGCTTCTAACAACAGCAGCAGGTCTCAGCTCCAGCTTCTAACAACAGCAGCAGGTCTCAGCTCCAGCTTCTCACAATGGCAGCAGGTCTCAGCTCCACTCGGATCTTCTTCGTTCGGCTTTTTCTCACGGCTTCATCATTCGGATCTTCTTCGGCTATTTTCTCATGGCTTCAACATTCGGATCTTCTTCGGCTGTTTTCTCACAGCTTCAAAATTCAGATCTTCTTTGCAGGGGCGGCCGGCCAATAGGGGGCGCCCGGGCGCCGCCCCCCCCACTGGAACTCCCACTGGAACTTCTAGACTTAAAAAAAAAAGAAATTGTAAAATAAAAATTATTTGAAATATATGTATACATGTATATGTTTTTAGTTGTGCAGGATAAATATTTTATAGGTAATGATGAGTTATATTCTTTGTTTCAAAAAACTTTCTGATTTGTGACGTACTTCCGGTCTCCTGGGAGCATGACTCTTATCCGTAGACTTTCGTTATCAATCGCGCATGCACATTTATTCCTTAACATTGCAAAACAAAGGAAAGTCGCTGGGCGCATATTTGAGTGCCCTGGACTACGTACAACGTGAGGCTGTACCCACGACCTGCCAATATCGTGTTTCCAGTGTTTTTTTGTAGTTTTTTTTTTGTAGTTTTTTTTTTTCCTCCTCGGGGAGCAGAGCTGCTCAGGGAGGGTTTAAATTATTGAAAGCCCTTTATCTAATGCCTATTTGCCATTTCTGACTGATATGCCTCTCAGCTTTAGAAGAAGTCTGTTTATTTGTGAAAAAGCCAACCTTTATTTTCAGACTGTATATGAAATATTATTGGACTGGATGCTATGTGGACAATTGTAACGCAGTCATTAATTTATGCCTTATTGAAATATTATTTACACGTAGCTGTCAGCTCATAAAAAAAGGTGCAGCAGCATAATTTTGTTCAGGTAGGAAGAGACCCTGCATATGGGTTTGTTTACACTCGTGGGTCATCCTGTGAGGAGAGAGGACCTGAGCTCAGCTCACCACACACACACCACTCAAGCGACGTTGAAAATTGTAACAGCAGTAATTATTAATGTGCCTTCTTGCCGTACTGCACAGGTAAGCGATCAATGAGTTAATAAACTGCAGACATGAATGTACTGTGAGCGTAATGTGTGTAACAGCTGGTCTGTCACATGCTACGTTAGCTGTTAACTGTGCTTATGAACTATGTGTGGTGTACATGATTATAAAAGTTCCTGCCAGTTATAAACCCAAACGTCTGTCGAATCTTGTCAGCTCATGAACTTGTTTTTTACTCCTCAGAGAGTCTGTCTCGTTTTGTTTAAGCAGCAGTTTGTAATGGTGTCATTGTCATAATTCATGATAAATAAATCTGAGTGAATAATGAATAAACGTGGCTCTGTTCCACCCCTCAGTTTAAGTAATAAGTTGTGCCGTTTTGTTTCAAAGCTATACACTTAAAGTAACCAAGCAACAGAAGGATTTATTCATTATGAAACAGTAATGTGAATTTTTCATGTTATAAAAGAGTGATTATATGATTATTTTAATTTAATTTTAATATTAAAGATCACTAGGGATGGAATGAAGCACTGAAGTTCTAGACCAAAAACCATTGAAGTGGCACCACGTAAAATACTGAAGAAATATAATTTAAGCTTTGACAATTAAAAAAAAAAAATCTTGTTTTAAATTAACTTTTAAATGTATTTGATGGTCTTGTCCCTGATCAATGATTAGACCCCAGATAACAGTTACAAAAATATTTTCTTTCCAGGAAAAAGGTAGTGGAGCTGTGGATGGAGAGGAGAGGATATTAGATAAGTGAAGCAGGTCTTGATCTTGATGATGATTGATGGTCATAAGGACTCTTACTTTGGTTTTGCTTTGTTGCAGGAGCAGGGGAGACACACTGTGCAGTTCTGGTTTCAGGAGGACGTCATGAAGAAGAAGAAGGTAAGTATCTCTTGTTTGTTTGTAGATGTTTTGCTGTAGGAACAGAGAGTGCAGGAGCGAGCTGGAGGTAGATGAGTGGTGGAAGGGACACCACCATAGAAGGATACTGCCTTGGTGTTGAAGCCTTGGAGGACCAGAGTCAAAATCTTGACGTGGAAGTCAAAACATAAAAAGGCAAATCTCCCAGCACTAGAGAAGAGCTCGGCTGCAGCCTTTATAGTAGAGCAGAACCCGTTCTCCAGAGCAGGCGGCAGGTGAAGATGATGATGACCAATTAACTCAGTGCAGCTACGGTGGGAGAGGAAGGAATCATCAATCAAAACCTCATTTGGTCAATGCCCCTTCTCATTTAAAGGTCCTCATATCTGGAACAGTTTATCATCAACAATAAAAACATTAACTGATCTCAGAGTTTTTAATTCTCAGGGGGAAAAATTGTTGAAACAAAACCAAATCTGTGAACACTGAACCCCATGGGGACAGAGGAGCAGGCGTGTGTGTGAGGGAACTGTTTAATCTTAATTACATTTTAATTTAATTTTAGCTGTTTTTATATAAAAGTCCAACCAAGGACTGGGTTTGCAAATTAGCCTGTGGCTAGAAAACCTTTGTACAAGACAATGGTTGCTTCATTTTTAACATGTAACATTGTTTATTCTGCTGTCCTTGCTCAAATAAACTTGAATGAATGAATTAAATTGAAATAACCCGGATATTATTATTTCTGTTGTATTAAAAAAGTTAAAATGAGATTAGATACTTAATATTACTGATATTTTGTTAATGTCTTATGATTGAACTACTTAACATTTCTTGTTATTTTACCTGGTGACTAAAGATGAACACCGTTCTCTTATTGTCCTGTTCAGACTAGAGACTCCCTTTTGTGGAGAACATAGTGGCAGTGTATCCCAGATGGCCAAGAAATGGGCCCTGGTTGACGTCAGAGGACAGTCGGCTACAGAGGTGAGAGATGATGTAGGTTTTTTACAATGTTTTTCATCATAGTAGTTCTGTATTGTGAAAAAGTGAGGAGCACTAGTCTACATCTTTCCAAGTGCAATATGAATTTGAATTGTTGCTATTAAATGTACACATATACTCGTAAAATAAATAGTTGTTATATGTTAAATAATTAGAAAGCTGACTAATAGCCATTCCTATCCTCTTGACTACCAGGAAAAATAAATATTGTCCATGCCAATATTTTATTATTTATATGGAAGAGAAAGGTGCCAAAACCCACCCTTTCATATTTAGCATAATTGAAAAAGCCCTAAATCAGAGAGTCAGAGAATCTTTATTGTCATTTGCACTACATGTGGTACATGTGATGAAACAAGATGATGTACACAGGGTCCCAGTTACATCCAACAATAAAAAGTAAAAGAAAAACAGTAATAACATCTAAGATATGAACTAAGAAAAACATCAACTAAAAATACACTAAGCACTAATATCATAGAAAACATTAGTCCAAACAGCAGCACGAACATGAGTCTGTATGAGCAGATGAACTTGAATGAACACAGCAACATGAAACAGATCAGCAGCAACATGAAACAGATCAGCAGCAACATGTGATATTTCACAGTGATTCTTCTGGTTAGATATTCATGAGTCTAACAGCCTCAGGGTGGACGCTGTTCCTCAGTCTCTGTAGAGAGCAAAAGGAGTTAATTCAGTAATGTGCTATGGGTAGGAGATACTCAGGTTTACCAATGAATTATTAATAAAAATTACAAAACTACTACAGGCATTAATCTGCTCACAGACTCATGTTCGTGCTGACTCATGACCACTAGATGGCACCCCCCATTAAAAAAATGACCAGTCGCCACTGCTTCTTCGACTGTTTTCTCATAGCTTCAACATTTGGATACTTCATTCGGCTGTTTTCTCACAGCTTCAACATTTGGATACTTCATTCGGCTTCATCATACGGCTTCATCATACGGCTTCACCATACGGCTTCATCATACGGCTTCATCATACGGCTTCATCATACGGCTTCATCATACGGCTTCTTTTGGCCACGGCTCTCAGCTGCTACTGCTTCAGACTTCTCCTTGCTTCTGCTGCTTGGACCTCTGCTCTGCTTCTGCTGCTTGGACCTAATATAGAGGGAGCAACCACCCCACCTACAGCATGCTTTAATGAGCAACAGCTGTAGTCAATCAGCCTCCCACAACCTTTAAACAACTCATGCTTCTCAAAATCTTTAAACATCTCATTCTTCTGACTTAAATAAATTACATGCCCAGTTTATGTAACAGTATAACAATAAGTAATGTGAAAAAATTAAGCTGTTGATCACTGTATGTTTTGCGAGGTATACTCATATCCTTAACGTGCTGAAAGGCAACAATGAAAAGAAGAAGATCCATGCTTATTCTCACCATGGAGACTTTGCACTCTACCTGTTAGTAAATGTTGTGTGATTGTACAGTCTGTTATCTCTGAAGTGAGTACTAATGGTTTGTGAGTAAGAAAAAACGAGAGTGGCTGCCTCTAGATGGGTTCTAATGAGAAAAAACATCAGATTCAAGTTAAACTTGTCACATAAATTCAAAATTAGTAGTTGGGTTTTGCTCATGCCAATTAAAATCCAAATAACAGCTATGTGTTTTTGTCTCTTCAGAGTGTGAGTTTCACCTCCACACCTCCTCACAGCTATGCAACCATCACACACACACACACAGACCACACACACATCCACACTGGCCTCGAATGTAGCATGCATATTTTATAGACAACCTTTCACTCCAGTCCCAGTCCTCAACTTGAGGGGGCATTCTGTTCGAAAGACAAACATTTTATTGTGGCTGTCAGGAAGTGAGCAGTGATTAAAAACTACCTCACAGGTTTCACTGTTTGTAAATAGTATGTTCAAAATCAACACTGATTAGATCAATAATGTTTCATTTAATTAATAAATCCAAATACTGAGTGCTATGAGGAGTCTTTGATCACTAAATCACATCGGTGGTAAACATATTTCCGCACTGTTAACAGTTTTGTGTTTTGGTAGCTTAAATTATTTCATTACACAGAGTCAATCTGAAAGACTAGATTTGATTTGATTTGATTTGATGTTTATTCATTAATTTTAAAGAACAATACGAGACAGTTTCATCAGATACAAGAATACAAGTAGGATAAAATGAAAGGAGCAGAAAGAAGATGAAATCTTAGATCTAGATCAAATCTGGATGAAGACTTCAGAACCTTTGGGGGCTCTATGGGCTGAACAAAGAGCAATTCAACACACTTGTATGGACAAAAGACAAACAAGGAACTTGATGTCCCTTTTCATTTTTTTATTTACCCTTCATTTATCCAGCTAGTCTCATTGAGCCACGAAAACTCATTTTCAAGAGAGACCTGTTTAGGGAGCAGATGGTGGGGGTTAAGGGTCTTGCTCAGGGGCACAGAGTGGGGTGAATGAGGGTGGAGGCAGGCGTGGGTGTTTCACCTTTTCCCACCCACGTTTTGATGTTGTCTGTACCGGGACTTGATCACAGGCCAACCTTCTCTAACCTCTGTGCCACCACTCCCCCTAACTCATCCATGACTAACACAATTGCGGAGCCAGGGGGTGTCCAGTGGACCACTGACCACCCCGTTAATGGGGTGGTCAGTTTACACAGTGGTGGCCATTTGTATTTTGATGTGGCTATCCATTTTTTGATAATGACCAGTCTTACGCCTAGATGGAGCCACACCAAAATGGAGGTTTGCGCATTGTTTATTTTTGAATCAGTCATTTTAGGAAACTATATTTTTAAGCAATATAAAAACTACAAAGCATAATATCCTCAAAC
>JBBPBX010013973.1:33502-44817 GCA_038048925.1 Garcialebias charrua | reverse complement strand
TGCATTCTCCAAACTATTGTGTATAAATATATATAAATAATTATAATCTTTCACTGTTGATGAGAAAATTCCCTAAGGCACAAAAAAGTGTTTTGGATTTAGTTACATAACACAAATAAACAGGAATAAGACTGTTACTGTAAATAATTATGAATGAAAACATACCGGTAGTGAAATATATTTTGTACTGAACATGCAATTTAAAAGATTACTTGCATTTATTTGTATTTTAGCTTTAAAACAAAAAAAAATCCTGTTATGTAAGGATGTTCATGTGTAGCATAGTAAAAGGATTTACACAGGCTGATTGCTCCTCAGCCTTTTCTTCTTGTCCTGCCCCCTTCTTGTTTTAATCACTATCATTTAGGTCTTGAACAGAAATGTGCTGGCTTCTTTTTCTTCTTTGATGTCTAAAGAAATTTTGACCTACATGTTGTAATATCTCATGTCCAGACTCCAGTACTTCATACTCTGTAGAAAATAAGCGTGCAGTTGTTCGAGGAAATTCCCTCAAGAGCATTAGCATGTATAGCACTGCAGCTTGGAGCGTTTGACTGCATTAGTCTGAATGCAGTCTTGTAGAGGGCGTGTTGACATGGACCCAGTGACAGACATGTTCAGTTTGGCCTGGGGTCAGCCTGCCCTTGACGCTGGTCAACCAGCAGCTGTTACTCCAACGCTGATTCGCCTACACAGACAGGCCTGTCCTGGCACTTCCTGTCTCTATAGGACTGAGCTAGGGTTAAGGTTTGACCCACCCCAGATTCTACAGGTTTAACGTCAAAACTCAAGGAGCCACTACAACTAAACGAGCCAGAACTCGTCACTTCAAGTAAGGGTCCCCACATGGCTGTCCATTCAGATAAAGTTTTATCTGAACCCAGACCAGTTGGTAAATTTCAGTTGAATCAATGAAACAAAGAAAAAGCTTTTACGATAATAGATTTTAGGGGCTCCAGCTTTTCTATTATTTCTATTATTGGTGACAATTCATTTTAAATAAGGCATTTTTTTCTGGCATTTAGGGAAATTATTTTAGTTGATGCAGATTCTTAAGCATTTACTGTACCGTATTTTTCGGAGTATAGGTCGCACCTTTTTATCATTTTTTTCATGGCCTGCGACCTATACTCAGGTGCGACCTATATATGGCTTGTTATCACTTTCGGCAAAACAAATTTTTAAATCCAGCTCATTTCACAATTATGTTCATTTATTAAGGAAAAGTTCAGCTCAGACACATATTTGCTATAATTTTTATCAAACAAATGTTTTTAAGTGTTAATCTTCTTAAAGGCCTTGCTGTGCGCTCCTGTGGTAGACATTTGCAGCAGAGCTAAACGTAGGTGCGACCTATACACCGAAAAATATGGTATATAATTTTAGGCAGTGCAGCTTTCCTACCATTAACAGAACTTTATTTTAGGTGGCCTGTTATTTTTAGCACTAACGGCAGGGCTTAATTTGAGTCTGGGAACTCTATTTCTGACAGGATGCATTCTGGCAATTGTTTGCTTGGACTCGTTAACTCTCAGGCTTACTAATAATAAAGTTATGAACAAATGGACTGCCTTGAACAAATAAAAACGTATATGTAAACTACCCTGATGCATGTTCAATAATCCAGGTAGAAAAATCTAAAAAAGCTAAGTCTGGTCCTCTGGACATTTGTTTTGTTTTGTTTTTTGAATGTCCAGAGGACCAGACTTAGCTTTTTTAGGTACTGTATATGTAAACTGAAAATAATTATATTGATTTTCTACATCTACCTTATAATCTGTCTGTTTTGCTACTTTGATATCTTTGTTTTAACTTGTTTAAAAAAATCTGTATTTCTCTCTTATCTCTCTCTTATGTTTGTCTATTGTTGATTGTTCAAGGAAAATCTACTGTTATTGGTGTCATCATTCTTTAGTTTGTAAACAGGTCTCTTTTGTAAATGAGTCCTCGAGGCTCAATGAGAACCTGCCTAAATAAAGGTTGAACATGAACACTAATTTTAAACACAATAGTCACTTACAAGCATAATAGCTGCCTCTTCAAGTAGCATTTCTGCATCTACCCTTAAAAAAAATCCACTCCTAAGAGTGGTGGGGGTAAGTGCTGAGCTAACCAGGAAGTCGTACGCGGGCAGGAGTTCACAGGCCGCCTGGAGGTTCACATGTGGAGTTGGACAACAACGAGCAGGGACAGTGTTGGGCCTGGAACAGTCGAGTAAGTGTGGGGTAGGATGCTTGACAGAAGCAGTGTTTACAAATGTAGGTACCGGTAAATGTAGATGTTTAACAACCCGTTAAAATACACCAAAATGCAGGAAATCGCATTTACTTTGTTCAAACAATTCTGTGGGATGACCCCCAGACCCCTTCCAAACCCCAGCCCCACCCATTATTTCCTCTGCCTTACAGTATTTATTTGGGGGGGAGAGGCACAACCTTTTAGCTTTCACTGTAATTCATTGTAGGGGGGCACAGATTTTCTAGCATTTACGGCAGTTTTTCGCAAAGGAGCTTTTTTGTATGGCTTTCACCTAAAGAGAATAGATGGGCCTTGCAGAATTTTAATGGAAGGTCACAGTTTTAACACATCACCATCCTCCTCTATCTTTTTTATTTATTTTTTATTTATTACATTTATTCATTTTTAAATATAACACACAAAAAAAAAAAAAATCACAAATGAGACTACCGTATTCGTCGGTGTATTATACGCTCCTGTATATAATACGCTTTGTCCAATTATTGCCAATAAACCAGAAAAAAACGTACATAATACGCTTCGGTGTTTAATACGCATCTATTATGCGTCACCGCTACGCGACGCGTCAGCGCCTCATTTGCCCTGCTTAAAATGGCGGCCACAGAAGCGGGCGAGCACCGAAGGAATTTACAACAAAACACGGTAAAAACTATTATTTCTTTGCGAGAAAAAATATATTTCTTAGCTGACTTTATAGCACACGGGCTCCTGAGCTTAACAAAACTAACGAAATGTTCAAATCAGCTGGATTAAAAAAAGTAGTTCGCCGATTTGCATTCAGGCGGGTCGGACGCTTTCTTTCTTTAAATTTAGCTAAATAAACGCTTAAAAAATATATTTCTTAGCTGACTTTATAGCACACGGGCTCCTGAGCTTAACCAAATGTGAAATCAGCTGGATTTAAAAATCTGCGGTGTGGTTTATGAGTTACGGTATCTTGCTAACAAAAACAGCGAACCTCACAGCTAAATGCAGCTACATCCAGAGCAGGGGGCGGGCAGCGACAGAGTCAGTCCGACCAGAGGAGGCTTTTTTCGGACACATGAGCTAGAAACGGTCTGGAAGTGTCTCCCTAGCGGACAAAAGTGGTACTGCACCATTTTTTGCCCAAAATGAAAAACAGCGATATCAGAGCGAAAAATTGGTCTAAAAATATGGGGGAAAATCCATAGATGATACGCTTCGGTGTATAATACGCAGGACATTCAAATGAGCAAAAAAAACCTGCGTATTATATACAGACGAATACGGTATACAATATTAAGAAATAAAATGAAGGGTGGCAGAATGAAGAGAAAATCTTATTATATCTGCCCCCTTTTACTAACAGTCAATTCAAACAAAAAAAAATCATCAACAAATAACATAATAAAAATAACTCATAATCGTAATCATCAAATTACAAAATAACACACAAAAAAACAATTTATATATATCCCTGTAATAATTTTGTTTTGATTAATTTCTTAAATATAAATAATGAAGCAGCATTTTTAATTTCAGTATCCAAAACATTCCACAAACCAATTCCCTGAATTGAGGTTGACCGACCCCTCGAACTGGTTCTGTATTTAGGTTTAACAAAAACGTCTTCTCCCTTTAGATTATAACAGCTTTTACGTTTAACAAAAAGTATTTGGATATTAAATGGTAATTCTTCTTTATGAGCTCTATACATGACTGACAGAATATTGTAGTCCGTCAAGTCACTGAACTTTAACAACTTCATTTGGTGAAACCGTGTGCTAGATGGGTGGCAATAACTTTTTCTGGTAATTATTCTTATAGCTCTTTTCTGTAAAAACCAGGTTCCGTGAATCTATCTATTGACTATCCAGTCAAATTAAAGATACTCATTTGTTGCCTCCGGTTTCTGTTGGTCCCCGACTTCAACCAGGCTGAAGTGCCAAGAGGCCAGAGTTAGTTTATAGTCAGACTCTTAAGTAATGTTCAGAACAAAAGCCTGCTCGTACTTGTCTGTGCATGTTTGAAACCATCCGAGCATGCCCCGAGCCTTTCTCCTCCCGGCTACTGTAATGTTTAATTATAATTTTAATTAACCGAGGTATGCGGGAGTTGTTCGAAGCAAAGTTGTCTTTTTATTAATTTAAGCCATATGCAAGAAAAGGAACAAAAGCTCTGCTAATTACATTCATATCTGCTGTAGTTTGAAAATGACACCCACGTAACAGCAGGAGTTCCTTTATCCCAGTGTGTGGGAAAAAAAATGTGTGTGAAGTCACACACCTTGCCAACAAGTGCTGGGATGTTCATCGAGTTGGTGGCAAAGCCCATCCCGAATGTCATGGAGGATTCTACTCCGAGGAAGTCCGCCACGAGTTGTTCCAGCTCCTCGTGCATGCGCAGGTTTCCTTCAAGACAGAAACGAAGAATGTTGTTTTCTTTCGTTAACCCCCCCCCGAGGTTCCACTGGTTTTTGTTTTGACAACTAATCACACATTTTGACAAAGAAGCTCTCGTAAGACCCGAACACAAACACCCGGATCAGTACCTGCGCTCTTCTGAGATTCAGCAAGCTTTAGGAAGATTTAAGACGTTACGCTGTTGGAATTTAAACGTTCCTTTCAGTTTCCTCACAGGTCCTGCAGGGTGTAAAACAATCCTGCAGCACGATTTGAGGCGGAAGCAGTTGATTATAAACCAATATGACAAGTAGGAACCAGAACTCATATGTGGGCAAATCTTGTCACCGGAGAAAATGTTTCTTTCAATCTGTGGGATGTTCTGGTTTCTGCTTGTGTAACCATCCGATAAATAAAAGAAATATGGGTACAGTTGTAATTTACGTTAGAGAGGCAGGCAGTAAAAGGAAACCGATGTGTCATCACACATCTGGCTTAATGTAGAGCGTTTAATATATATATATATATATGATATATATATTATTTTTTACTAGCCTTATTGCATATGCCACTTTACCTCTATACCAATATCAACTACCTCATACATATACTGTGTACATAAACTTCATATGCTGCTTTGTCACTCTATTACAAATGTCAATGCCAGAACTTTCATTTTATTTTATAGATATACTTTTTACACTTTTATACTACTATGCAAAAAACTCAGGACAGTATTACACTTTTGTTATTTCATTTTATGCTTATGTTTATTAAATGTTTAGTGTTTTAGTGTTGGTGTAACTTTTCATACTTTCATACTACTACTATGCAAAAACTACTATGCAAAAACTCAGGACAGTATTACACTTTTATTATTTCATTTTATGCTTATGTTTATTAAATGTTTCAGTGTTTTAGTGTTTAAATGGTTACTGTTGCACCGAGGGACTGAGAGAAATGCAATTTCAATCCTGTGTATGTCCTGTAGCTACATATTGCAGTTTTGACAATAAAGTTGACTTTGACTTAAACATTTTCATTTTAACACCTTGTGCTGCAGCATATTTAAATGGTACATCCACTGTAAACACACGTTACGGTTAGTGCTGGGCGATATGGAAAAAATCATATATCACGATATGGACTTTTTTACATCACGATAACGATATATATCACGATATATACAACACGATGTGTGTGTGTGTGTGTGTGTGTGTGTGTGTGTGTGTGTGTGTGTGTGTGTACAGGAAAAATTTGGACCAAAGTAGAAAAGGAGTTTCTACTTTGGTCCAAATTTTTCCTGCAGGTGGCGGTAAAACAACGGCTGCTAATAAAACCCACGAAGAAGAAATCCGCTCTGGAAGCTGGAGTAAACAAGGCAAGAAACAGAAAAGAGAAAACGTTGCGTTTGATTGCGGTTCTGTTGTGTCTCTGGTCTGTTTTGTATTGGTTAACTGGACCCGAGTTCGGACTCGGTTGGACTCTGGGTTCGTGTCCTCTGGACCCATTTTGTCTCAGAGTTTCAGCGGAGCGAAATAATGGAAGCTAACAAGGTGAGCTTCCCCCTCTTTTTGGTAAAAGTTCTTCTTCTTGGGCTGCCTGTGCAGCTGTTTCTCCTTGTTGTGACACCGGCTTCATGCCCCTGCGTCTCCATTGCTCTCGAGTTTAACAACGTAAAGCATGTGTCGCAAACCCGCGCGTGCGTCAAACATAAAGCAGCGCCGTCATCTCGCAAAACCACAATATGAAGCTTCTTTGCGACAGTTATTTTTTTATTCTTATTTATCACGATAGAGACGATAGAAGGAAAGTAGCATAATAGACACGTTTCTATCGTCCCCACCATATATATCGTCATATCGCCCAGCACTAGTTACGGTAGTTATTGCCCACCATTGAAGGTGAAGGTGTAGCGATAGTCGATCATGTTTTTATGTGCTTGTTTGTACTGTTTGCAAAATAATGTAGTTCATAATCCATCCATCCATCCATTTTCTTCCGCTTATCCGGGGTCGGGTCGCGGGGGTAGCAGCCTAAGTAGGGAGGCCCAGACTTCCCTCTCCCCAGCCACTTGGAGCAGCTCCTCTGGGGGAATCCCAAGGCGTTCCCAGGCCAGCCGAGAAACATAGTCCCTCCAGCGTATCCTGGGTCTTCCTCTGGGTCTCCTCCCGGTGGGACATGCCCGGAACACCTCACCAGGGAGGCGTCCAGGAGGCATCGTAACCAGATGCCCGAGCCACCTCAACTGGCTCCTCTCGATGTGTGGTTCATAATAAGGATTTTAATGAAACTTTCAGAAAGTCATTATTGGATGTAGGCCTGTCGCGATAAACAATAAATCAATTAATCGCATGATAAATTAAGATTATCAACCTCATTTTCATTTATTGCTTTATCGTTCTTCGTGTTGCGCTTCCTACTGAAGACACTCAACTCCTGTGCTCATCACTGACCCCTCCCCTTCGCCTTTCTCTTTAAAATCAATTTTAACTGTTTAAAAATCTAGTTTTTGGATCGTTAAAAGCAGCTAAGCTACAAGCTAAGCTAAAAAGGCCAACCTTGGGAAAAAACCTACTTCTTGTCGAAGCTCCAAAATTCACGATTGAAACCTGTGCCTTCGTGTAAAAAGTTGTTTTTCTTTGCTAAGAAAAAGCTGAGAACTTGTTTACTGATTTTTTTTTATTAAAAGCTTTTTGTGACAAATGCTAAAGAGCTCAAACCACAGAGCATCCGCCAGTTTGAGAACTGAAAAAAAAAGTGAAGAGAGACAGCCCATGTCACGTCAAGAGGCCTCCCTCCCATTTTACTTAGAGACACGCTGCTCGCTCCCTCACTATCATCCTTCATTTCAAACAGTCTTATGCTGCCATCTGGTGTTCAAAAAATGTACTACACTCAAAACAAATGAAACATTTCGTCTTACATTTGACAATAATGACTAATTATTGTCAAATTTCAAACAATATTATCATTTATCGCAATAATTTCTGAGACAATCGCCCAGAAAAATTTGTTATCGTGACAGGCATAATTGAATGTTCTTCTACAACTGATTGTAGTGAACACAATTCAAGATGGACACCACAGCCAAGTGATCTGAGCAATCACAAAAATGGCTGCAACTCAGTCATTCTTACAGATGACTGAGCAATCAATCAATCAATCAATCACCTTTATTTAACCAGGTAGAGCCCGTTGAGATCGAGATCTCTTTTACAAGGGTGACCTGGTCAAGTGGTCAGCAGCACACGTCACATTGGCAATAGGCATTTGCACTTATCAAAAGAAAATAAAGAAAACTACAATCACAGTAAACAGATGTTGACAGTTCAAAACCAACAGGATATGACAGATTTCTATATACATTATATACAAAACAAGCAGACAGACCTCGGTTGGGTAAATAAAGTTAAAAAATCAACAATGACATGTATATTGGATAAGTAATGGTTAGAAACATCTGCAATGGTCAAGTTTCTTGATGACATTTTCTACTACGGTTGACATAAAGGATCCAGGAGAGATGAATGTTGATAGTTTCAGATCTTTCTGTAAGTTGTTCCAGGCTGAGGGGACGGCGAAGCTGAATGCTCTTTTTCCTAGTTCAGTTCTGACAGGAGGAACTGACAGGAGGACTAAATCGTTAGAGCGCAGGGAGTAATGACTGTGTGATGTTTGTATTAAGGAGGTGAGGTATGACGGGACTAGGTTTAGGAGGGTCTTGTAGATGAAGGATATCCAGTGAGTGTATCTGCGAGTGCTGAGAGATGACCAGCCAGATTTTACGTAAAGCTCACAGTGATGAGTGCGATAACTGGAGTCAGTAATGAACCGAAGGGCACCGTGGTAAATGGAGTCTAAGGACTGTAGGTATTTTGATGCAGCACTCATGTACAGCACGTCACCATAATCTAGTATTGGCATGAATGTTGCAGCTACTAATGTTCTCCTGGCTTTGCATGAGAAGCAGGATTTGTTTCTGAAGAAGAACCCTAGCTTCAGTTTGAGTTTAGTGGCCATTTTGGAGATGTGAGTTTTAAAAGACAGTTCAGTGTCAATGTTGAAACCTAGATATTTTTATATCTAGGTGAAGAGGGTGCTTAGCTGCAAAAACTCTGTGTGGTAGTAGCTGAGACTTATTCCGAACTTGTACTTTGAGTACTAATTCATTGCCCATGATCATTATCATTACCTTGTGGAATCAACTCTGTTAGCACAATAACTGATGTGGATGGATCTTTTTTTTTTAATTATGGATGTACTGTATGTGTAAAACTGAATAACTTTCAAAGTCACCCCAACTCAAGATGGCTGCAACAACTAGTCGACCTTGGTCAGCACAAAAACGTCCGTCCATCCATCCATCCATCCATCCATCCATCCATCCATCCATTCATCCATCATCTTCCACTTGTTCTGGAGTCAGGTCTCAGGGGCAGCACCTTGAGCAGGGAGGTCCAAACATCTCTTTCCACAGCCACCTCTTCTGGAAGGCGTGTCCTGAGACTTCCGAGGTCTCTTACCAGTTGGACATGCCTTGAAAACCTCTCTGTAGGCATTCTTACCAGATGTCTGAACCCTCTGAACTGGCTCATCTGGATGTGGAAAAGTCTCCTGGATAACTGACCTTCTCATCTTATCTCTAAGGAAGAGTCCAGCTACCCTGCAGAGGAAATTCATTTCAACCCCTTTCGTAACCATAGCTTTACGCCTGATAGGCATTTTTATCATTAAACCTTTAAATAAATAGTTCACACAAAGACAACAGGCGTGAGATTTTTGACTCTGCAAAGAGGGAAGTTCACTTGATTAGGTCAGAATGAACTCAGACTTCCTACGATTTGAGTCCATCTTTTATTCAAACGAGTGACACAGATTCAATATCAACAAGGTCAAACACATTTTG
Source organism: Garcialebias charrua (assembly GCA_038048925.1). Lineage (NCBI taxonomy): Eukaryota > Metazoa > Chordata > Actinopteri > Cyprinodontiformes > Rivulidae > Garcialebias > Garcialebias charrua. Next base: position 35,286 of record JBBPBX010013973.1, on the reverse strand, counting down.
ATCACATCTTTTCAGGCGATAAACTGGAGCCGAACCTTTTGTTTGTAATCTGTTCTGGGAGACCTAAATAGATATCGTGCAGCACGACAGGTTTTGATAATCAGCTTGTGCACATAGTAAAAAACAGGAATGAGGTCAGGTCAAAACCCTATGAAACTCAGAACCGGTAAAGTAAAGTTTAAGATGTTAAAATATAAGGATTTAAAAACATAAAGATTTTTAAATACCTCTAACAATGTCCACTGGTAAATAAAGAACCTCTCCTTGCAGCTAAGCTCCCTCTTCACCACAACAGACCAGCACAGGGTCTGCAATACTGCAGAAGCTGCACCGATCCATCTGTGGATCTCACGCTCCATTCTTCCTTCATTCATGAACAAAAACACTGAGATACTTGAAGCTCTCTGCTTGAGGCAGAACCTCACTCAACCTGGAAAGGACAGTCCATCCATTATTGCGCATGAACTTTGATGTTTTGAACCACTTTGGCCATGGCTGCCTCAGAGGAGTCGACGGGGGAGAGGGCGGACTCCAGAAACCATCTTATCTACGTCAAACTGGTTGGCCAACTATGTGAGCGTGCTGCCTATGGGACTGAGTTTGTTGTGGTTCCTCGGACTGATTAAGTCCTTTGGATGAAATACAAACATTTCAACACAAAGAGGACCTGACAGCTTTGTTGGACAATTGATCCTGTTCCAACTGAGGGCCATGCCCTCAGATTTGGAGCTGCTCCAGCGAGTGAATGGCTCCACCTCAGTGAATCTTAACAATATTGAGTTAAAAGTTTGGTTTGGTAGTAGCAGAGAGTCATTCACAACACATACCCTGAGCACTAACAGATCATGAAAGACATCACACGGGATTGAATGTACCGGTAATGTTATTTTCGAGGTTTGACTGAGATAGCTTTAAAGGTCCACTGACATCATCTTACAAATTTGCATGAAATGATAGAAGATATACCATATTTTCCGGTGTATAGGTCGCACCTTTTTATGGTTTTTTCAAGGCCTGCGACCTATACACCGGTGCGACCTATATATGGCTTGTTATCACTTTCGGCGAAACAAATTTTTAAATCCAGCTCATTTCACAATTACGTTCATTTATTAAGGAAAAGTTCAGCTCAGACACATATTTGCTATAATTTTTATCAAACAAATAATTGTTTTTAAGTGTTAATCTTCTTAAAAGCCTTGCTGTGCGCTCCTGTGGCAGACATTTGCAGCAGAGCTAAATGTAGGTGCGACCTATACACCAGTTGCGACCTATCTAGGGATTTTTCCAATCTATTGGTGATAATTGGACAATGCGACCTATACACCGGTGCAACTATACACCAGAAAATACGGTATATATTTTATCATTCAAAAAAGTTCGTTTTTGCAAACAAAATGATAAAATAATGAAAATTCCTTCTAAACTGAGTCTGAAATGAAAAAACGCTTTTTTTTCCTGAAAAATCCGACTACAAGCGAATGCAACATTTGTGACGTAGGAAGCAGGACCTTCAGTCTTCGTCTGCCAATAACGCATATTCATTCTCAGCCAGATCGCCTTTTTTTTGTGTAAAACTTAAAATATGCCGGTTCGGTGTGTCGCATTTGGGTGTTCTAATATCATCAGTAAACAAGTGAGCCTTTTCACTTTCCCAAAAGATGCAAGACCTTTGTCAAAAATGGAATAAATAAAGCTGCCCCCCCTCGGACCCTGCTTCCTGAACAGGTAAGAGTCAAATACATACGGGTGCAGACCTAAATTAGAACCTGCTGTTTCTGCTC
>JBBPBX010013973.1:0-33323 GCA_038048925.1 Garcialebias charrua | reverse complement strand
TGGGGCGTTCTAAAGACGTTCTTTCTCCTATGTTACAAATGTTGCATTCGCTTGTAGAGAAAAGCGATTTTTATTTTAAAATTCAGTTTGAAAGGAATTTTCATAAATTTATCATTTTGTTTGCAAAAAAGAACATAGTTGAATGATAATATATACATATATATATCTTCTATCATTTCATGTAAATTTGTAAGATGATGTCAGTGGACCTTTAACTCCATCACGATCTCGGTTTAAAACACTGGAATGAAAGGTGGTGGGCGAGAGGCATTCTTTCAAAGAATGCTTGGCCTTTGATTATGATAGTGAGAGTCGATAACGACCATTAACCACACGGAGCGGATGTGTCGAGCAGGACCAGAAAATGGAAATCTGAGTGATGGGCATAAATCTGTAATGATGTGGAGCAGCTCTGTCTTTATGGTGATTCCCATTCGGTGCGTTCCATCGGGCCTTGTGCCAAGGTAGATTGATTCGTACATTTCCTCAACCACTCAGGCACACAACCTCTGCTGTTACGCACAGTGATTTATTTGTTTTAACCAGGCTGCACGGGCATTTGCTCTTTAAAGAACGCTTCCCTTGGCCGTGGTGTCGCAGTGCTGACCTTGTTGAGATTCTAACCTTCACAAGCCTGCTTCAGGCCTAAACACATTTCAGGTACAGCAGAGAATACTAGTTTTAGTAAAGCGCCTTGCTCTTGGATCGTCCACCTGCCCTTTGAGTCAGCACCACAATCACAGTTCGTGGAAACATTAAACACTAATCCACTGATGGAAATCACTGCAGCTCCTGTTTTATTGTCAACACATGACTGAAGCCTTTCTCAAACTGTTACAGTGAGACAATTAAAAAAATAATTAATTTCTATCACCAACTATGAATGACATTTTACAGGTTTAGTCTTTGATCAGCTTTAACCTGTCAAGATGACCCCACTAGTAAACTAGTGCGGTCATTTTAAAACCATGTGCCTGGCAGCTCCACCTAACTGGCAATAAATTAGTGGAGATTACGTTAATGATTGTGGGAAGGGTTAACGACTGGACGACAATGGGCTGTTTGTTAATGTTTAGACGTGTGTTTGCTCTCAGGGTGTGCTTTCTCTGAACTTTCAGCCAAGTTTTACAGGACGATTTGATAAGTAAAAAAACACACACACTGTACTTTCCAGTGGCGAGGGAGTGATTTACAAGTTTTCTTATTCAGACGTTTGGATAAACTGAAGTTTTGTTATGAATTCAGCTTCACAAACTTGAATTTTATCATAAGCCACATTGTCTTTACCCACTTCTTCCTTTCTGGGTCCTGGGGGTCACTGGTGCCCATATCCAGCAGTCGCTGTGCGAGAGGTGGGGTACACCAAATTAATTGGATGTATTGTAATGAAACTCGCAGAAGGAAACCGTTGGATGCACATCTACAACTGACCAGCATTGGGATCAACTTAATCCAAGACTCAACATTTTGTAGTAGTAGTAGCTGAACCCCACCCCAAAGACAAAACACAGCACTACTCTTCATGCTTGATATAGGATTAAATCCTTGGCTTTAATTGTTGGAGTCTACCATGTTTGTTTGCTCATGTCTGTCAGCAAAATACCTCATGTACTGCTGAACAGATTTTAATTAAACCCTTACAACATTACCATAGGGGACTGCCTAGAAAGGCAGCCACCTATTATTATACACCTGAAAAGGGTCTTGCTCTTCTATAAACATTAATGTGGCTTGAACCGCAATGTGCACCCCCACAATTTTTATATTGAAATGATCGGCTCAGCAACGTGATGTGTGCCATTACTTTTATTGGCACTATGAGTTACCATGGCCGCGTAATTTGCAAATAAAGACGCCATTTTTAGCATTGAAAAACACTTTCAGGGGCTTCATGCCCCTAGTAGGGTCACCCAAGGCAGACAGGTCCTAGGTGAGGGACCAGACAAAGTGCAGCCCGAAGACCCCTTATGATGAGTAAAATAAATGGACAAAATGTTCCCTCGCCCGGACGCGGGTCACCGGGGCCCCACTCTGGAGCCAGGCCCGGAGGTGGGGCACGTTGGCGAGCGCCTGGTGGCCGGGCTTTCACCCATGGAGCTCGGCCGGGCACAGCCCGAAGAGGAGACGTGGGTCCCCCTTCCCATGGGCTCACCACCTATGGGAGGGGCCAAAGGGGTCGGGTGCAATGTGGGATGGGTGGTGGCCGAGGGCGGGGACCCTGGCGGTCTGATCCTCGGCTACAGAAGCTGGCACATGTTCAGGCATAAGGGTGTACATATGTGCTCTTGGCACCAGGACACCCTAGGTCGCAGTTCGATGATCGACTTTGTTGTCGTCTCATCTGATCTGCGGCCGCATGTCCTGGACACTCGGGTGAAGAGAGGGGCGGAGCTGTCAACTGACCACTACCTGGTGGTGAGTTGGCTCCGATGGTGGGGGAGGATGCCGGTCAGACCTGGCAGACCCAAACGTATTGTGAGGGTCTGCTGGGAACGTCTGGCAGAGTCTCCCGTAAGACGGAGCTTTAACTCCCACCTCCGGGAGAGCTTTGAACACGTTCCGAGGGAGGCGGGGGACATTGAGTCCGAGTGGGCCATGTTCCGCGCCTCTATTGTCGAGGCAGCTTATCAGAGTTGTGGCCGCAAGGTTGTTGGTGCCTGTCGTGGTGGCAACCCTCGAACCCGGTGGTGGACACCGGCGGTGAGGGATGCTGTCATGCTGAAGAAGGAGTCCTATTGGGCCTTTTTGGCCTGTGGGACCCCGGAAGCAGCAGATAGGTACCGACAGTCCAAGCGGCATGCGGCTCGGGTGGTTGCTGAGGCAAAAACTCGGGCGTGGGAGGAGTTCGGAGAGGCCATGGAGAATGACTTCCGTACGGCTTTGAGGCGATTCTGGTCCACCATCCGGCGTCTCAGGGGGGGAAAGCGGTACGCGACCAACACCATTTATGGTGGGGATGGCGTGCTGTTGACCTCAACTCGGGATGTTGTGAGTCGGTGGGCGGAATACTTCGAAGACCTCCTCAATCCTACTGGCACGTCTTCCACTGAGGAAGCGGAGCCTGGGGACTTTGGGTCGGGCTCTCCAATCTCTGGAGCTGAGGTCACCGAGGTGGTTAAAAAGCTCCGCGGTGGCAGGGCTCCAGGGGTGGATGAGATTCGCCCTGAGTTCCTTAGGGCTCTGGATGTTGTGGGGTTGTGTTGGCTTACGCGACTCTGCAATATCGCGTGGACATCGGGGGCAGTTCCCTTGGATTGGCAGACTGGGGTGGTGGTTCCCCTATTCAAAAAGGGGGACCGTAGGGTGTGTTCCAACTATAGGGGGATCACACTCTTAAGCCTCCCTGGTAAGGTCTATTCAGGGGTTCTGGAGAGGAGGGTCCGTCGGATAGTCGAACCTCGGATTCAGGAGGAGCAGTGTGGTTTTCGTGCTGGTCGTGGAACACTGGACCAGCTCTACACCCTCAACAGGGTCCTGGAGGGCGCGTGGGAGTTTGCCCAACCAGTTTACATGTGCTTTGTGGACTTGGAAAAGGCATTCGACCGCGTCCCTCGGGGGGTTCTGTGGGGGGTACTCCGGGAGTATGGGGTACCAGGCCCATTGATATGGGCTGTTAGGTCCCTGTACGACCGGTGTCAGAGCTTGGTCCGCATTGCCGGCAGTAAGTCAGGCTCGTTTCCAGTGAGAGTTGGACTCCGCCAAGGTTGCCCTTTGTCACCGATTCTGTTCATAACTTTTATGGACAGAATTTCTAGGCGCAGCCAAGGTGTTGAGAGGATCCGTTTTGGTGGCCTTAGAATCGCTTCTCTGTTTTTTGCAGATGATGTGGTCCTATTGGCTTCATCAGATCGTGATCTACAGCTTTCGCTGGAGCGGTTTGCAGCCGAGTGTGATGCGGCCGGGATGAGGATCAGTTCCTCCAAATCCGAGGCCATGGTCTTGAGCCGGAAAAGGGTAGCATGCCCTCTCCGGGTCGGGGATGAGGTCCTGCCCCAAGTGGAGGAGTTTAAGTATCTCGGGGTCTTGTTCACGAATGAGGGAAAACTGGAGCGTGAGATCGATAGGCGGATAGGTGCAGCATCCGCAGTGAAGCGGGCGCTGTACCGGTCTGTCGTGGTGAAGAGAGAGCTGAGTCGAAAGGCAAAGCTCTCAATTTACCGATCGATCTACGTTCCCACCCTCATCTATGGTCATGAGCTTTGGGTTGTGACCGAAAGAACGAGATCTCGGATACAAGCGGCTGAAATGAGTTTTCTCCGCAGGGTGTCTGGACTCTCCCTTAGAGATAGGGTGAGAAGCTCAGTCATCCGGGAGGGACTCGGAGTAGAGCCGCTGCTTCTCCACATCGAGAGGAGCCAGTTGAGGTGGCTCGGGCATCTGGTTAGGATGCCTCCTGGACGCCTCCCTGGTGAGGTGTTCCGGGCATGTCCCACCGGGAGGAGACCCAGAGGAAGACCCAGGACACGCTGGAGGGACTATGTTTCTCGGCTGGCCTGGGAACGCCTTGGGATTCCCCCAGAGGAGCTGCTCCAAGTGGCTGGGGAGAGGGAAGTCTGGGCCTCCCTACTTAGGCTGCTACCCCCGCGACCCGACCCCGGATAAGCGGACGAAAATGGATGGATGGATGGATGGATGGAAAACACTGACAGGACTCAACAGCTTCTAACTGCCACAGTGAGGTCACATGACCTAGAGCAGAGCCATTCAACTGGTGGCCCGAGGGCCAAATCAGGCCCACGGATGAGCTCAGTTCGGTCCACATATGGGTTCATTTTTAAATAAAACTAAATTTTAAATCATAAACAACCTTTTGTAATGAGAACAGCTGCTAGATGTTCGGCCCCTGAACTATTAGCTTTCATTAACTGTGCCCCCCCCTGAGCAATTTAGCTGAATAGCCCTGACCAAGAGGGAAGAGGTCTCTGAACAAAACACAGTATGCCATTGAACAAACTCTTCCTGACACCTGGTACCTGGATGACTGATCATGAACTTTGTTGCCTTGAACCACTTTGGCTGTAGCTGCCTGTCTGGGAGGAGTCGACGAGGGAAAGGACGGCCTCCAGAAACCATCTTGGCTCCAGCAAACTGTTTGGTCCACTTAAAGGAGCTGTATGTAACTTTTCTAACAATATATTTTTAACATATTTCTTCACTCTGTCACTACCTCCTGACATACTGATTTTAGACAAGTAATCTCTGAAAAAAACTATTGTCCCCTTGCTTCTCTAAAAGCATTTCTAAAAAGCCACAGTGACCCACCGTTAACCAGCCAATAAAAACAGATTTTGTAACCAGCCAATAAAAACAGAGCTTGAATTTGAATTCCAGCAGAGCAAGGGCAAGAGCAAGCCTCAGAGTCATATATGGCTCTGAGGGGGAGGGACCAGAAACGTGTCTGTTCAAAATTTTCCTAAGTTCCAGCGTGTTCCTAGCCTGGTTGAAACCATACCCTGTGCTTCACTTCGCTTCACACAAGGGTCTGGAATTTTCCCATTGAAAACCGTTTCTTGCTGGAGGCGTTGGCCTCTGATTAGGAACAAAACCATTGGATAATTTGAACAGGGAAACCATTCTGCTCCCTCCCCTCAGCCACCCCCCTCTGCTGAAGTTCAGCAGCTGAACTTGACTGACAACTGCTCCGCCCCCTCTGCAGCGTTTCTCTTGCTGCGCAAATTCTGTGTTTATATCATATGTTATAAAACGTTTTAATACAATAAAATCAAACCATGGATCGCTGGTCCAGCTCACCAAAACACCAGAAAATCTGATGGGACTCGCTCAGCAACTAAAACCCGAGTTTATTTCTCGTGACAACCTGAGGCATTTCCGTGTTCATTTTACAGCAACGAATTGAGCCTGCTGTCTCTCTCATTTTACTCAGCAGGAGGGTGGAGGAGAAGGAGCGATTACTTAACTTTTGGGGGAAAAAACCAAAAGAAAACTCCAGATAAGGGATTAAGAAGGGGAAATTAATAAATTTGTGTCACATATCTGCATCGCTTTGCATCTTTTGAATGAGAACATGCCGCTGCTCGCTGACTGAGCGCTGGCAGAGCCTTTTATAGGGCTCTGCGCGCTGGGACAGGTGGGGGCGTGGGTTAGGGTCCAAAACTCCGCCCCTTCTGTTCTCTGATTGGTCCGAACAAAAATCTACTGGACAAATCCTTGTGGGCGGGTAAAGTCCCAGACTGTGCAGTGAAGGGAAATGAGAATTGAGCGGAGCTGTGCAGGAAGGCGAGGGCCAGGCTAGCGTGCTCCAGAAATTACATACTGAACCTTTAAGGAGTTTACTGCTTGGTGGGGAAACAGTTTACTGTAACTCCTCTGACTGATGAAGCCCTCAGGACAGAGGGCGAAACATCTCTATAAAAAAGAAACTGTCCAGATGACCTGACTGAGAATTATTGGATTTGATACCTGGATGATTGAGCATGGACTTTGTTGTCTTCCTACCACATCTTTTAAGATACACATACATATTATAGTACGTATATCAAAACAGGCATTTTTGTCATCTAAATTTTAAAATGGCCACCATGTGGCAGTCCCCGTCAAAGTTTCTGCAGGAACTTTCAAGCTGTATTTATAGCTACACCCGATAGTGGCGGCACGGGGGCAAAGTTGAGCTGTCACCTCTCAGTGAGAAGGTTGCCTGGTTCAAATCCCGGCCGGGGACCTTTCTGGGTGGAGTTTGCATGTTCTCTCCGTGCATGTGTGGGTTTTCTCCAGGTACTCCTGTTTCCTCCCACAGACCAAAAACATGCATGTTAGTCTGACTGGTAACTTTGAACCGTCCCTAGGTGTGAGCGAGGGAGTGAATGGTTGTTTGTCTCGTTTGTCTCAATGCGTCTCTGTGATGGACTGAGACCTGTCCAAGTGTCCCCCGCCTCTTGCACGTTGACTGCTGGATATGGGCATCAATGAACCCTACGACCCAAAACGGAAGAAACGGGTAAAGATGATGGATGGACGGTTAATTCAAGTGGGTCGTAACAGATAATCTACATTAGTCGTCATGAAAAGGCTCCAACTCAGACAGTTTTGCAGATGTCAAGATAAATGTTGGTACGGTAGTAGCGTGACATGGAATATATTTTAAGAGTTTCAACAGAGTGGCTATAACTGCTTCGTCTCTCAACGTGAGATTATTTAGGCAGCGGGTGACAGGCATTCCTTTGAGGAACGCTTGGCTCTTCATTAAAGTCTAAATAAATTGCGTCTTTGCAGATAACCACTCAGGAAATGTTGGATTTGGAGGATTTCTTTTCTGATCACCTCCTGAACAAATTGCTTTGGCGGTGGAAGCGGCATCGCTGCAACTAAAGAGACGCTTTAATTATTTATTCCTAATCTGGTCTCAGGAGAGAAATGCTTGTTTTTTTTTCCTTTAACTCACTCAGTGAGCCAGCTGAAACGCACATTAGAAACCCAGACAAAAACAGTTCGGGTTTTTGAAAGCAAAGTCAACATATGAATAAATCACATAAATGAATAATGGATGGTTTTAGGGTGGCTGGGAGTGGGGAGGGGGGTACTCTGACAACACTTTTTGTTTTTGCTTCCAGTGTCAAACTGCTGATATCATGCAACGCATACAAGACTCTTTTTTTTTCTCCCTCCGCTTGCGTGCACACTCACCTTTAGTGAGTTTGTACTCAGCAGATAGAAAAGCAACTGGCAGCAGAAGTTTCACATTAAACGTTTATTTTTAAACTTCCTGCTCAGTGAGCTCCATAACCAATAAGGTCAGATTATACACAGCTGATTGCCAATGAGACTCACGCCGCCACTTGACTCATCATTAAAAGCTGTATGGAAGATAAAAGGATAAAACACCATTCAAAATTCATCAGGATCCTTTTTTTTTATCCCCTCTCTTGCAGCACATTCATGTATATTCCATTTGCATCCTGTTTAATGAAGTCACATGTTTCACTTGAACATGGTTTCCACTGCTCCTCCGTGGACCAGCATGGATCTGAACTGATGACTATTGTGCATAATTTAAGAAAAGCTGAATAATTCATAAAACACTGCAGTCACTGGCAGATAATTAAACATTCTCCCAGTATAATTTTCAAGAATATAATAAATGGTGGCATATGTGCCATGTCTGGTTGGGGTCTGACAGAGATATCAGGAGCTGAAATGAGAACAATAGACCCCTAACTTATAAGGTGGATTTCTGTTTTTTAATTCAGAATACTGTAATTGAATGTTCGAGCTGCAGTTAACTCGAAACAAGAAGTGGCATTTCATTTCTGACAAACTCAACATGACCACAAACTTACCAATTTCCTGTCTTGTGCTGCAAATACCAGCTCCATATTGCTGTAAGCAATCTGCCACCGTTTTCAGGAAATCGGCATTGTTCTCAGCGAAACCGAGGTAATTGTAAGAGCCCATGTTGATGACATTATAAATGGTCCTCCCAGTCAACCTGTAAGGACATTCAAATATTTTAAATTGTGTGTTTGTTTTCTTCTGCTCCCTTTGGTCCTGCATGGATAAATGAAAATGGAGGAACACAGAAACATGCTAATTAACTTCTGTATACATTATAATGTAAACGTGCATAACACATTTAAATACATTATTTGCCGTTTAAAAACTCTGAAATCCAAACTATTGGTAGACATACCTGGTCCATACCAAGTATATTTATTAATTATATTCTTCATTTGGCTGCTTCCTTCCTGAAGGGTCGCAACAGCAAACTAACTCGCACGAAGACATGGCGATTGTTTTTGCGCCAGATGTCCTTCCTGATGCAACCACAGACCACCGAGCTACCACAGCCCTCTGTGTGGAGCAGGGAGCCGCTATAGAGCACCCGGTGAAGCAGATGGTAGGGTTTAAAGGGGACCTAATATGCAAAATTCACTTTTTAATGTTTTTTTTACTCAACTTTGGGTATGTACTCCTTAAAAAAACAGTCCTAGGACCAAAAAAATGCACCCAGTGGTATATTTACTCTAAGTATATTTATTTTTCAGGGATATTAATGTCTAGATTTCAAATCCTGGCGCTTGTGATGTCACAAGCCGTAGGACAACCCACCCCAACCTGAGTCCAGCCCCTCACCTAGCAACCCCTGGTGAGGCTCCACCCACTTCAGTATAAAAGACGTCACGGTTGTTTTTCCTGAGTTCATCTCAGAGTTCGATGTTTCGTTGTTGTTAAAATGCAGTACCGCTAATAACTAATTATCTATCAGTAAAAACGAAAAAACTTATTTACGGGCTCTTAAATCAACCGGACGACTGCTCACGGACCATATCCGGTCAGCGCCGGATGTGGTCCGTGAAAAAAAGCAGCCCCATGCCCTAAGGGGCTAGAGAGCGCTCTTTATATAGCAGTTAGCAGCCAGTGTGTTACTCTGCAGCCTTATTGAAACGCAATTTCAATCCTGTGTATGTCCTGTACATATTGCAGTTCTGACAATAAAGTTGACTTTGACTTTTGACTTATTGCTTGTTTTCGAAGAGTCAGACGAAGAGTTTTTAACATGGAGGGTGAACTTATGGATGTTTCTCAGCGGCCTACGCAACGCGTCAGCGCCTCATTTGCCCTGCCTAAAATGGCGGCCGGCCACAGAAGCGAGCCCGCACGGACTTTACAAGAAAACACGGTAAAAACAATTATTTCTTTGCTGAGAAAAAATATATTTCTTAGCTGACTTTATAGCACAAGGGTTCCTGAGCTTAACCGTTTCACGAAATGGTCAAATCTGCTGGATTAAAAAAAGTAGTTCGCCATTTCATTTGCATGCACGCTGAATAATCTTCATGCAGTTCGAAAAAGCAAAGACACGAGAAAATGGCTCACAGCAGGTATCTTTATCAAAGAAATAGAAAATGTAAAATTTTGAATTTATTTTTTTCACAGTACTGCTATTATTTTTTCACGTCTTCTGCCTCTGGGTCTGACTCAGGGTCCCCTTTGGAGGGCGGAGTTAATGTAAACAGAATTTTGAAGGGCGTGGCCTTCAGAGCTCATTATCATAGACAGCTCGTTCTGAACAGAGCCATATATAGAGAGAGTTCCGACACTCTTTGATGTCGCCGACAGGCGGTCAATCGTTCCAAACAACGGCTATGGAAACCTTGTGGAGCTGCGCCCTCTGGCGGCGACGGAGCGCTACTGCAGGCAGCTTCAGACTTTAACCAGAGCCATGGAACAAATCGCCCCCTCCATGACCCACGTGACTTCCGCATTCCATTCTTACAATGGAACTCTATGGGAGTGTCGCAACTCTCACTTTATATGGCTCTGGTTCTGAACGGTAGTGAGAAAAGGCAGAACTAGAAAGGGGAAATTTTATTATCTAATAATTATTTTGGGTATTAAATTGAATGAACATGGTCTGGATAGCCCACAGACAAACCATAAAAATTTATAGGACCTATAATTGGTCCCCTTTAAGGGTCTTGCTCAAGGGCACAGAATGGGGCAAGTGAGGGTGGAGGCAGGTGTGGGTGCTTTAACTTTTCCACCCACATTTTGATGTTGCCGGTCCGGGGAGGTGAACCGGTGACCTTCCGATCACAGGCTCACCTTCTCTAATCGCTACCTCACCACTCCCCTAGCAAGTACCTACCAGGTATGTACCTGGTACGTACAATGTAAATACATTGTACGTACCAGGTACATACATTGTACTTACCAGGTACATACGTACATTGTACGTACCAGGTACAGGATACATACATTGTACGTACAAAGTACCAGGTACATACCGGATACATACATTGTACGTACAAAGTACCAGGTACATACCGGATACATACATTGTACGTACAGGGTACATACCAGATACATACTGGGCACATACATGATAAGTACCTGGTACATACAAGGTGCATACATACAAGGTGCATACATGGTAAGTACCTGGTACATACAAGGTACATACATGGTAAGTACCTGGAACATGCAAGGTACATACATGGTAAGTACCTGGTACATACATGGTAAGTACCTGGTTCATACAAGGTACATACATGGTAAATACCTGGTACATACAAGGTGCATACATGGTAAGTACCTGGTACATACAAGGTGCATACATGGTAAGTACCTGGTACATACAAGGTGCATACATGGTAAGTACCTGGTACATACAAGGTGCATACATGATAAGTACCTGGTACATACAAGGTGCATACATGGTAAGTACCTGGTACATACAAGGTACATACATGGCAAGTACCTGGTACATACAAGGTACATACATGGTAAGTACCTGGTACATACAAGGTACATACATGGTAAGTACCTGGTACATACAAGGTACATACATGGTAAGTACCTGGTACATACAAGGTGCATACATGATAAGTACCTGGTACATACAAGGTGCATACATGGTAAGTACCTGGTACATACAAGGTAGATACATGGTAAGTACCTGGTACATGCAAGGTACATACATGGTAAGTACCTGGTACATGCAAGGTACATACATGGTAAGTAATTGGTACATGCAAGGTAGGTACCAGGCACTGTATATACATGATTCATACTGGGTACCATACATACATGGCTTGCCCAGTGGTACATACCACTGTGAGCGGTGGCGCCGAAGTTTGAGAAGGTGGTCATCTTTTCGGAAGGTTGCCAGTTCAACTCCCCTGACCAACTACGTCAAAAATGTGGGTGGAAAATGTGAAACGTCCACACCTGCCTCCATCCTCATTTGCCCCACTCTTGGCCCTTGAGCAAGACCCTTAACCCCCACCATCTGCTCCCAAACAGGTCTCTCTTGAAAATGTGTCCTAAATGAGACTACTTGTATAAGTAAAGGTTAAAAATAAAAAATAAAAAATACCAAGTACATACATGGTAGATACTGGGCAAATTCAGCAGTACTTACAAGAGACGTACTTAATGGGTGCATACTGGGTACATACCAGGTACTTTCTACCAGGTACACACCAGGTATTCACAAGATATGTACCAATTACATATTTGGTATGATCTTGATTGGTAAATTTTAAAACAAATTTAAAAAAAAACATTTGTAATATTTTCTTTTTTATTAATTTCATTTTTTCCTTCAACATCAGAAGAATAGATACACATCACTCCAGTTCACATGGAAAGTCACAACAAAGTCTCAGTGATGGTGAACGTGATCTACTTCTCTTAAGCAACTTCTACATTTCTTCAGCTGACCTACTTTTCCCCCCACAGCTCATGAGAACCTGCATTTACCATTTTACCAATTCACCACACTCCACTGAAAAAGTCAAGAGGACTTCCCCATATCTGCTTCTTCCAGTCACATTAAACCTTTTTAAACGTGTAATCCACACTTACCTCTTCTACCGACTCACAATATATTTTCCCTTCCCTGTGGCTGCCTGCTCATTTTCTTTTTCATAATATATTCTCTGACCCTGCTGTGCAGCCATGAGGAATATCAACTGCGGTTCAGAAATTCATAAACACATTTTTGCATATGGTACATTTGCCAATGAGAAATACCCACACTACAGTTATTCCTATAACCATGCAGAGGAGAAATAATCTTCTCTACTTTTAAACCCCCTATAGGATGACTGAGTTCAAACACTAAGTCGTCACCTAACAGGTCACTAAAATATACAATCAAACATGACAGAGTCTTCAAGACTCCTAGAGGTACTTTGTGGAGGCTGGTGTTAAATAAAGAGGGCTCCTTTAACAAATCTAACAAATCTTTGAAACCAAGGCTAGCTCTGCCAACAAATCTTTTTTTGAAGATGTTCCAAGATCTGTAGACCAGTCGATGTCTTTCTCATCCAATGCTGTATTCTAGAGTACACAATACTTTAATATGCAACACTGTGCCAGTGTCATCCCACATTTATTCTGTTATCAGCTTGTGAGAACATCTGCCTGAGGCAGTGGAGTCAGAGTACCTGAATGTCCAGTTGTAGTCATCAGACACCCGTTCCATCAGGTCAAAGACGGGTCCCGGCAGGCTGCATATGGCACGGTTCCAGTTGTCCCGTACTCGCATGTACAGGTTTCTATTGTAAAAATTTTCAAAATCTTGATAAAGTGGAGTGAAGTCCTAAGGAAGAAAGAGTAAAAAGGGTTATTTATAACATCACAATAAGCCACAAGCAAGTTAAATTCTTCATCGTTTACCTTTTAATACACTCGAGCTGGTGTAATAAAAGTTTCCCTTCCCTTTCATCTCTTACTGTAAGTAATTGTTGTACAACACAAGGAGCAGAATGTCTAGTTATTCTTTTTAAAGAGTCTTTTTCGTAATGCCCACTGGGACTTAATAAAAATAACAACAAACTGTCAAGATTTGAAGGTTTTTGTGTGCCCAAAGTACTTTCCAATTTAACGTTCACTGAAGAGACGATGCTACAAAATCTGAACCAAAATAACAAAGAAAGAGGTTGAATCCTCCGAGATTTAATTAGATCTTCGACACATATTCTCTTTGGTGTTCCGTCTCACCCATGGCAACTTTATACAGAAGTGCATGGAAACGTAACAAGAAAAGGGGACAGCTTAAAGAAAAAAAAAAAGTGAAATAACTGGATGAAAACAACATGTATTGATGCGGTGTGAACGTTTTAATTCACTGTATGTATATAAATGTGGTGACGGTGTTTTTCACACCTTTTGCGCCTCTCTTTCCTGGGCGATGTTGCGCTTCTCGATACCCACAGCTCTGAGGAAGTCTCTGAAGTATCCAAACAGGGTGACGATGCCGTAGCCTACGTATGTCATGACGGCCACATACATAGGAGGGTGTTCAAAGGACTCCGGCCTGGACTGCTTCCTGGAGCTGACACTAGCCCGTGGGTTAATTTTCTGCTCAACAACAAGCCAACATAAGGTGTCTTACAATGTAGACAAGAACAACAAAATGCAACACTGTTTGAACAAATGGGAGTCAATATCGCACAAAGGGTTTAATCAATAACACGTACTGTTTATCAGCAAAGGAAGAACTGAGCAAAACTGCAATTGTCAGCATTCTTTATTTCAATTAGCATCTGTCACTGTTGCAAAAACCTGCAAGTTATGGGGAGTTGGACACTTTCCATGGGAATTAACAAGAATTATGGAAATAAACTTGATGTTTGAAGTTTTGAAAGTTAGTCATTCACATGGATTTTACATGTAGTTTGGGAGTTTTGGTATAATGATTGAAACCAGATGTCTGAGTGAAAAGTACCACACCAAAAAAAAGATAACCTATGTCACCTGGACATGTAGGGACAGATGGAAATACAGTACAGTAGTCCCTCAATTATAGGGATGTAGGGCGGCTGTGGCTGAGTGGTTAGAGCAATTGTCCTCCAATGCAAGAGTTGGGGGTTCGATTCCATCAGCAGTCACATGTCAAAGTGTCCTTGGGAAAGACACTGAACCCCTCATTGCCTCTGATGTGTGTCCCATCGGTGAATGAATGTGATCAAGCACTGATATAATCTTTGTACAGATCTAGTATCGTGCTGTATGAATGGGTAAAAGAGGACACAGATTGTAGTGTAAAGCGCTTTGAGTATCTCGATAAAATAGAAAGGCACTATACAAGTACCGTATTTTCCGCCCTATAAGTCGCACCGCCCTATAAGTCACACCAGTCCAATTATGTCCAATAAAGTGGAAAAATCCACGTATAAGTCCCACCGGCCTATAAGTCGCACCTCACGGCACAAAACGAGCACGCGCAGCAACAACAGACCTGCAGTGCAGCAAACAGACCTGCATCTCTTTGATCTCTAAAGATAAACACATAAAAAATATATTTTTGTTAGCTGACATTACAGTAAAAGTGTGTCTCAGTTTAACTTTTCTTGATGAATGCACTTTGACGGTTAAAAACCGTTAAATTAAGTGACCATTTTTTGACCAAAGGGGAAAAAAACGAAAAATCCACGTATAAGTCGCACCGGTCTATAAGTCGCAGGGCTTGGAAATGTAGGCAAAAAGGTGTGACTTATAGGCCGGAAATATGGTACAGTCCATTTTACCATTACGTTCCAGACACCCGCGTGATAGGTGAAAATCCACGAAGTATGGACATTACTGTATATTTATTTTTGTATTTATATACCGGTACATATATCTGTATATATCGTCCTTCTTGATATAGAGAACGTTGCACCAGGTAAGAGATCCAGGCGGCAGGTGGCGGGGTCCGACAGCAGCGGCGCACTTGGAGTGCTGACGCATCATCCACACTGGTCTCCTCTGCCAGTGCCGGGGAGGCGAGCGCAACGACATGGGCAGCATGGAGGAAGGTCTCCACTGGCAGTTGTGCCCCGCGAGCGCTGTGGGATTGATGGTAGAAGGCACCCCCCCGGACGCATGCGGGGAGGCATATGGATGGGGAGGGCCATATAAACGCCAGAGGTATGGTCCCTTTTGTAAAAAACTATTTCCTGTAATTCATTTTGTTTTGACATTAAAGAAATCTTGAAATAGATAATAATAATAATAATAATAATAATGAATTCAATTTATAACGCACTTTTCATTAATGAAAATCTCAAAGTGCTTAGATGAATAACTTAATATTTTAGACATTTTTTGTATTATACAATTTACTGATTTTTTTTTTGCTTTTATGAACGCAATGATGAAAAAAAAACAATTTAACATCAATATTTTTGTTCAAAGTTGTGTAAATAAATGTAGATAATAATTACAACGAACAACTAGAAATGCAGAAAGTTTGAAAACCCAATGTTCTCCAACAGATGTGCTTTTCCACCATGATGCCAAGATATGAAATTCGGTGTGTCAGATGTTACTTTCATACAGTATGGGAAAAGCACATTATTTGCCTTTCAACAGCATCCGTCTATGACCAAACAAATGTTAAATAATTTGTTTGGATGTGATGCAGTTCATTTAAATTACTTTCAATTTCTAGTTCAATTCCAGTTCTCTCAAATTCCCTTGGAAAGTTTCCATGTTGGTATATTTCCGAAATTTCCCAGCTTAGTTTATTGAGAATGGAAATTTTCAAGAAATAAACCAAAAAATGTCCAACCATTGCAATCCCACACACAACTTGAATAGCACTTCAAAATAAGAGAGTACAAACAGTGAACAGTGACAGTAATAATAATAATAATAATAATGAATTTAATTTATAACGCACTTTTCATTAATAAAAATCTCAAAGTGCTAGTAAAAGCACATTTTCTGAGCACGCAAAATCAGAATAAATCTGTGGCCCTGAAATGTAAGGATATCAAACATTTTGTACATACTTTCAGAGCAACCTTAAAACTGGTATCACTGATCAAGAAACAACCGATCAAGAAACAAATCTTGCTCAATACCGGTAATTTATTTCCCTGTGCTACCCAGGATGACATTTAGAATATTGTGATCAGTGATTCTTTTAATTTAAACAGGTTTTTAACTAACTCGTGACGAAGGTCAAACTCAGAAGAAAAATGGTAAAGTAAATCATGTGAGAAGTATTTTATGTTATCTTGTCATAGATGTACAATTAGAGATAACAAGAAGAGCTGCACCTTTTAGCATGAAAAGAAATGTAGAATGACAAATTGGCTTCACTTGGAGACATGGGGGTTTGACTCTTTGATACATATTGTTTGTTTGAATGCTCCGGGTAGTTGCCTCAGCCAGTTTTTCAGTATCATTGAGATCTGTGTCTCCATTACTCTAAAACTCTCAACAAAAGTGCTACAAAATTGATGCTTGCCAGTTTGAAACATTGAATTGTAGCTATGGAAATCTTGGTCTTTGAGTGCCAAGGTTTTGAGATTTTGACTAAAAGGCATGCGCGTAGGCAAGGGGGGTTCGGGGGGTTCGAACGAACCGCCCACTTTTAAAGGAGAAGTTGACAATGCCAAACTGATGTGCCAGGATAGCTCAACTGATAAAGCGTCTGCCTTCAGTTCCAAAGCTCGTGGGATCAAGTCCCGCATGGTACAATGTTTTTTTTTTTAATTCATTCCAAATTAAAAAAGCACAAGAAAACTATTTACAAAACAGCAAGGAATAAAACAATGCATTAAATGAAAGGAATCAGACGAAGAAAATAATCTTATCTGCCCCTTCTCAAACTATTTTTTTTTCAAACACTCTTTTATTGGATAAAAAAAGAAGAATGTGTTAACCACAGCCTGTGGTTAACACATTCTTCTTTCTTCACTTTTTTTATCCAGTAAAAGACAAATGTAAAATTAGTTGTTTGAATCGAGTGTTTGAAAAAAAAAATAGTTTGAGAAGGGGCAGATAAGATTATTTTCTTCGTCTGATTCCTTTCATTTAATGCATTGTTTTATTCCTTGCTGTTTTGTAAATAGTTTTCTTGTGCTTTTTTAATCTGGAATGAATAAAAAAAAAAAAAACATTGCACCATGCGGGACTTGATCCCACAAGCTTTGGGACTGAAGGCGGACGCTTTATCAGTTGAGCTATCCTGGCACATCAGTTTAGCATTGTCAACTTCTCCTTTAAAACGTACCGCCCCCCACATAATTCTGGCTACGCCCATGAAAGGTTATACCATCCTGTTGAGGAAACAACAATAATGTAGAGCAGTAACGTTAGGTCACTTTAGTATTCATTACTGAGTTGATGGCTTTTTTTTTTGGTACTGCTCAATACTTTAGCTTTACAGATAAAACAAAAAACATGTTTGATCACAGTGCCTACACAAATACAAGCCTTGTACAGGTATTACAAATTCTATGTTGCATATGCTCCATAGTTCACACACAAATGCCATTTTTGGTGGAGAAAACTAAGAATTTCTTTTAAAAAATCAGTTTCTAGAGATACAAATCTTTTGAGAAGTGATACAGTAGTAGCATATTCTGCATTTATCCACTATTACTTGCTAAAATAGCACCAGAGAGGTCTTTACCAGATTTTCTACACCTGTCTTGAATAGCGTGGATGGTGAAAATAATATAAATGAAGAAACAATATGGTAGTGTAGACTGGGCTGCAACCTTTAGGCAAACATTCAACAGTTTTGACTTATTTTATTATTGTATATATATATTCTTAAGACAAAGCTATGTTAAATGTTATAATACTATGAATAATTACAACAATGTGATTCATGCAGATTATTTTTAACCTTTCAGCTGCTTGTTTGTCAGGGGTCGCCACAATGAGAGACAAAGTACAAATTCCCACATTTTCATTTGAATATTTATATCTAAAATGATAGAGCCTCTTGTAAATATCTGAACTATGTAAAGGGTAATTAATACCTTATAGAAAATGCTTTACACCGCATCAGTTTGGAGAGATACAGTTTAAACTGAACCAAACTCACCAGCTAACTGTTAGTTTGAGCCGGACCAAGGTGGGAAAAGTATAATTAGAGCCGTTTCTGCAAACACTGTGTTATAAACCTTTTCATCACAGTCTGTGTCAATATGCATACTTTTTAAAATAAAATGTAAGTTATTGGAGGAGCACCTAGCTAACTAGCTAGCTATAGCACTTCTGATGCAAACTGGGGCACTTCCGGCAGGAATATCATAATATTCCATACTGATGCTCAAGCTCAGTCAGTTTTTTTATGTTCCTGTTTTTAGTTTTCTACATTTGCCTTATTATCTATTTGTTTTGCTACTTTGACATCTTTTTCTTAACTTGTTAAAAAATAATAATCTATGTGCCTCTCGTATGATTGTCTATTGTTGTCGCTGTTGTCATCATTCTTTGTTGAAACCAGGTCTCTTAAATGAGTCTTCGAGTCTCAATGGGATTAACCTGCCTAAATAAAGGTTGAATGAATGAATGAAAAAGTATTTCGCAATGTTCTATGACCTAGATATATTCAAGCCTACTCCTGGTTATTTTAATAAACTTGAATATTTGCAAAGAATTGTGCAAGAGATTACAACATTAGCCAACAATTTGCAAATGAAAATGTGTGGGAATGGGAACCCCATTAAATTTGGGATGGATGTTGCAATAGTGCTACTTCATTTAACAGTATAATCATATTGACCTACTAAAGTGCAAGCCAAAACCAACGTGCATCAACTATTATTGACACACTGACCACAAGGTCAGATTTTGGGGCATAAATTACCTCATGAGTGAAATTACTACAATATCACATGCACAAATAACATGTTTGGCTGGCCAAAATCTGCAATTCTGTAATTCTCATTTCATCCCTAGCCCTTTGTAGAAGAATGGTGAGGTGGTACTGTGGTCAGTTGTACAGTTCCCAAATGGTGGGACAGCAGTAGTTCTAGAGAGATGGTTTAAAGCTGAACAACAGATGCTGTTGTGGCCCTCTAAACACCTAACGCTCAAATTGCTATCAAATATTTTTGGATACTAATGCTCAAGCTCAAAGTCAGTATTTTGCCACGTACTAGGACCTACATATATTCAAGCCTACGGTACTTCTTGCTGTTTTAATCAACTTTTAAGAACTTTAATGTTAATTTTTGCAAAGAATTGTGCAAGAGATGACAACAGTAGCCAACAATTTGCAAATGAAAAAGTGTGGAAACCCCATTAAATTTGGGATGGATGTTATTGTTTGGTGGTGAAATCTTTCCTCTGTCAAAATGTTGAGTCCTCTGAGTTGGACTCCTGCTTATCATAACATTGTTAGAAATGTTCTTATCATAACATTGTTAGAAATGTTCGAGTGGTTTTAGTGAGATGCATGCACATTAAATTAGAGAAGTGTTTTTACTCAGTCATGCTAAATTGCCAAAACATAATCTTACCTTTCTCCAAAAGACTTGATATCGTAATTTTTTTAACGTGATTTTAACCCTTTAACTGGTTTGGCACACAACTATTTAACCAAACACCTCCACTCAAAAATACTGGAGGTCATCAAGCAAGAAACCCACCAAGTAACAGGCTCATGGTGGTTGCCATGGTAACCACACACCTGTCTGTCTCCCACACCCTTAATATGGGCAGACAGAAACACAGACTGGAAAATAGAGCTAAAACAGTCGCTTTTGGCCCGTGACTCAAAAAAGGTATAATAACTTTGCAAACTACAAAACAGTCGACACTATAGTGCATCATTTTACCTTCCTCTAAAAGACTTAAAAAACTTCATATAAGTTCTTTTGACTTAATTTTAAAGTTTTAACCAGTTTGACACCCAACCATATAACCAAACGGCTCGATAACAGTAATGAGGTTATCAAGCCAGAGACCCACAAAGGAACAGGCTCATGGTGGTTGCCATGGTAACCACACACCTGTCTGTGTCTCCCACACCCTTAATATGGGCAGACAGAAACACAGATTGGAAAATAGAGCTAAAACAGTCGCTTTTGGCCCGTGACTCAAAAAAGGTATACCGGTAGTAACTTTGCAAACTACAAAACAGTCGACACTATACAGTAGTGCATAATTTTTCCTTCCTCCAAAAGACTTAAAAAACTTGATATAAGTTCTTTTGACTTAATTTTAAAGTTTTAACCAGTTTGACACCCAAGCATTTAAAGGGGACCACACATGCAAAATTCACTTTTTAATGTTTTTTTACTAAACTTTGGGTATTTACTTCATAAAAAAACAGTCCTTGTGCCAAAAAAATGCACCCAGTGGTTTATTTACTCTAAGTAGATTTATTTGTCTGTGATTAAAAACGCTCCGTTTCACACTTCCTGCGGTTTGTGATGTCACAAACCGTAGCCAATCACCTCAAACCTGAGTCCAGCCCCTCACCTAGCAACCCCTGGTGATGCTCCACCCACTTGAGTATAAAAGATGTCACGGTTGCCTAGCGGTTTAGGAGCTGACCTGGCGGTCATTTATTTATTTATTTATTCATTTATTTAGCCCCCGGGGGGCTAGGGGTTTGCCCTGCTCCAGCCATGCAGCACATCTCGAGTAAAACCAGAATGTTTTATTACCTTGTTTGAATGAACTCTGTCTCGTTGAAACTGTGCACACACACTCTCGCGGTTTGGACTTGTTTCTTATATGATGAAGGACTGCTCTTGCACAACTGTCAGTTTGGTTGAGCGGTTACGACACTTAAGCGCCACGCAGGAGAGCGGAGTTCGCATCCTGTTTAAGGCATCTTTTTTCCCCCCTTTTTTTTAAAGCCTTTTGTTTCGGAGAAATCGGGGTGAGACTAGATATATACATCGACATAATAATACTTTATAATTGTTATTTTTACGTTTTAGTTCAATTTTTAGTGTAATATCGCTCCCAACGCGCAGCCGGCAGAATGAATGAACACACACACAGTGTGTGACTCTCGCGGGGCGACAGTCTGTACCATCAAGCACCACTGATCGATATATTTTCAGATTAGCAACTTATTTATTTTAAGAATACCTTTCACTTCATCAAAATCTAATCAAAACTTCAGCGTTCTAAATGTAGGTGGTTGTGATTATTTCTTATACGATGAAAGACTGCTTTTTGCATAACTACCTGGTTGGCCCAGAGGTAGTGAACCGGACTCGTAATCCGAAGGACACGGGTTCGCCTCCCGGTCGCGGTATCTCTTTTTTTTTTTTTTTTTAAGCCTTTTGTTTTGCAGACCGCCGGCGAAGACACCATTTGCGTGCGGGAGTTGTTGGGAGCTACTGACTTTTGAGGTCCGGGGGTCCGGTCAAAGGTTGCCTCATGCGGATAAATTAACTGGAGCGAGACATTCTGTGAACTTTGTGTGTGTGGACTGAAGCACGCTCCCAAAAGCGCCGCATGCAACGAGCGGAGCTAACACCGCCCGCTCGGAGGAGGAAAAGCTATTCGAGGCTAATGCTAAAAAAAGGAGCTGCAAATGGCGGCGCGCGCAGAGGGCTTTTGGTAAGTTATCTTAAGCTACTAGCACTAACAGTAAGTCAAATGAGTAATAAAAAAGAGCTAATTTTAAAATAACAACATATTAGAGATACTGGCTGTTACAGAGGGCGTAGTTAATGTAAATAGGTCTTTGTAGGGCGTGGCTTTCAGACCTCATTATTCATAAACCGGTCGTTTAGAACGGAAGTGAAATTTGGCAGAATTAGAAAGGGGATATTTTATTATCCAAGCATTATTTTGTGTATAAAATTGACTGAAAATGGTCTGGATAGCCCACAGATAAACCACAAAAAATTATATATCATACATTTGGTCCCCTTTAACCAAACGGCTCGATAACGGTAATGAGGTTATCAAGCCAGAGACCCACAAAGGAACAGGCTCATGGTGGTTGCCATGGTAACCACACACCTGTCTGTGTCTCCCACACCCTTAATATTAAGGAGACAGAAACACAGACTGGAAATTTGGAAAATAATATAAAACAGTCGCTTTTGGCCTGTGAATCAAAAAAGGTATAATAACTCTGCAAACATTACAAAACAGTCTTAACACTATAATGCAGGGGTGTCAAACCCACTTACAAAAAAGGGGGCCAAAATTAAAACCATTTTCAAACTTTCAGAATCTATATAAAGTCAAGTTAGATACCCAACGTGTTTTCTTGGTTGCAGGTTCCTCAACAAGAGTTTGATTGGTTTCATTTGACGTTCACTGTTGCACTTTTGACATCATAATCAAAGATTACTGAAATAATTCAAGTGATAAACGTATTTTACATTTACAATAATATCATGGGGGCCAGATTAGATGTCAAAGAGGGGCCACATTTGGCCCGCGGGCCTCGAGTTTGACACATATGCATATTGCATAATCTTACCTTCCTCCAAAATACAGTACTGCAAAAAAAAAAAAACTTGATATCATAAATTCTTTTGACTTAATTTTAAAGTTTTAACCAGGTTGATATCCAACTATTTAACCAAATGGCTCAATAACAATGAGGTCATCAAGCCAGAGACCCACAAAGCAGCAGGTTCATTGTGGTTACCATGGTAACCACACTTGTGTCTCCCACACCCTTAATAAAAGGCAGACAGAAACGCAACCTGGAAAACAAGGCTAAAAACAGTCACGCCTGTGATTTAAAAAAAAGTATAATAACTTTGCAAACTTTACAAAACAGTCTTAACACTTTAATGCAGGGGTGTCAAACCCACTTGCAAAAAAGGGAGCCAAAATTAAAATATTTTTCAAACTAAGGGCCAGTTTCAGATTCTATATTAAGTCAAGTTAGATACCCAACATATTTTCTTGGTTGCAGGTTCCTCAACAAGAGTTTGATTGGTCTCATTTGACGTTCGCTGTTGCACTTTTGACATAATAATCAAAGATTAAATAATTCAAGTGATAAACGTATTTTACATTTACAATAATATCATGGGGCCAGATAAGATGTCAAAGAGGGGCCACATTTGGCCCGCGGGCCTCGAGTTTGACACATATGCATAATCTTATCTTACCAGTTTTATCTGCTCTTCATTGGCTCCCTGTTGAATTTAGAATACATTTTAAAATTTTGGTCTTAACTTTTAGAGCTTTAAATGGACAGGCCCCCCCAGTACATCACTGAAATGTTGATACCTTATTCTCCAGCCCGCACCCTTCGGTCTTCAGAACTGAACCTTCTAAAGGTCCCTAAGACCCGGTTTAAAACTCAGCGTGACCTTTTCTTTCAGGCCGTAGCCCCCCGGCTGCGGAATGCCCTGCCCCTGTCTCTTCGTGTGACCGCCTCTGTTGATTCCTTTAAAACGCAGCTTAAAACACTTTTATTCAGACAAGCTTTTAGTTAAATGTTTTATTTTAGTGTTTTTATCAGCTGTTCTTGTTTTTATCAGCTGTGTTTACTGTTTTTATTAATCAGCGGTTATTATTATTTTTTTTGTTTTGTTCTATTTTACGCTTTTCTTTTGTATTTTGTACAGCACTTTCTGATTGTATCTATGATAAGTGCTATATAAATAAAGTTTACTTTACTTACTTACCTTCCTCCAAAATACTTTAAAAAAACTTGATATCATAAATTCTTTTGACTTAATTTTAAAATTTTAACTAGTTTGATACCCAACTACTGTATTTAACCAAATGGCTCAATAACAGTAATGAGGTCATCAAGCCAGAGACCCACAAAGCAACAGGTTCATTGTGATATCCAACCAGGTTTCCTTCTGTATTTTGAAATGTTCTGTTTGGGATCTTAGATTTCAAGACGAAAGACTCCTCTCACGCATTTATTATAAATTTGATCTTGTTTCTTGCTAAGTTTCACATCCATAAAAGTAAAATAATGCAAAAAAAACTTTTTTGATCTCTTTGTAATGGACATAAAACTGTATCTTGACTCAATCTCTGACTCAAATAACAAAAAGGCTATAAAAACAAGATATATCTGTAATGAATGGGAACATACACAGATGACAAAAATGTGACATTTATTTTATTTATTTACAACTTAACTCTGTAACTCGCATTTATTTATCTCTGTATTTTTTGTTTGTTTGCTTCCTTTCTTCTTTTTTTTATATGTTCATGTTCTTGTGTGTTTATTCTAAATTGTTGTATTGATGTAAAGTTATAAATAAAGATTTGAGGGAAAAAAAACAGGTTCATTGTGACACTCATGTCTCCCACACCCTTAATAAAAGGCAGATAGAAACGCAGCCTGGAAAATAGGGCTAAAAACAGTCACGCCTGCGATCAATAAATAAAATACTGTATATAGAAACTTTGCATACTTTACACACCAGTATTAACACTATAATGCTGTGTTTAAAATTGATTTGTGATCCATAAATCAATATGCTAGAACCAATCTTTTTATTGTTGATTTCAAGCAAACTGGAAATAAACTGACGTTTCACTACGTTGTTTGTCAAATATCCATTCTCAAAAACAGGCGTTCAAGACTTGAAGTTGCCGAAGAATGTGAAGTCATTGTGTGCAATGTCAACAATGGCTTCAGGACAAAGCAGCAGTTTATTGTGAAGAAGACAAACGTACTTTGTTAACCTTTGACTCATCGCCCGAAGACACGGAAATTAGAGGAAACGGGTGAGGTCACTATTTATATATTAAAATGTGTTGCTTCATATCAACAGGAAGGAGATGTACTCATGTCTTAGTTTTATTTTAATGGAGATGCAGCCGGTGAAAACGTAAAGTTAGTTCACATATTATGTGACATAAGTCATGTTATGTAAAAACCTGAACACACGTGATGAACTGCCGCACCTAGCAGGTAAATATATCATGAAGAATAAACCGTAACCGGTAAGAGACATACAGTACCTCTCTCCCGGTGCGGAAGACATTCTTCCCCCAATCTTCGCGTTTCAGTCCGTTCACATGATGAGGCTTTAGGTTTCCCGTAGCAGTTATTATGGCCATGTTTCCTGCACGAGCGACTGTCTCTTCTGCTCAACAGTCGGTTGTAAAAAAAAAAAAAAAAAAAACATACGGTGAGCTCTTACTGAACTTCCAAAGGTGACTTCCTCGTTCTGTTGTTTCGGTTCTGCCTCCTTTTCATTCCGTGTAAACGATTCGCTGAAATGTTGCGCCTCATATTTCAACAGATAACTATATATAAAAATAAAAGGGTGATTCTTTTTTTGCGGCAACATTTTGGCTTCAGGACTTTTGAAAATAAAAAGAGTAATATTTTAAGTTTTAAATATTCTGTTACATCACTGACATGTTTAGCAATAAGAAATTAATAATGGTCAAGCTCAGGGCTGGATAAAATAATAATTACAGGTAAAGTAATAATTACATGTATATGTGATTACTTTTACCTGAATTTCCACCCTGTTAGGTCCTTGTTACACCTTGTTTGGTTCATAAACCTAACAGGGTGGAACATAACAGGGTGGAATTTTTTTAGCTAATCTAGCTGTAGCTCTTTATGTGGTCAACATTTAGCTAGCTAACCTTCAACAGAATAGCAAACCTTTAATGACTAAATCTAATATGTTGTTTTTTAAATTCTACCAAATAAACATTTCCCACAATTTATCTTAACAGGGTGGAACTTTAAGGTTGACTCATACAGGTTTAATATATTTAAGATTAAAAAAAGTAAGGAGAGAGTGACAGATGAAGCTTAATTTGTTTTCCATGGTTGAATTCCCTCCAAAACCAATTGATGTCTTCTTCTTGTAAATGGCTTTTATGGAATTGTAGTCTTTTGAGGGCAAAAAGGAAACATTCTAACAGGGTGGAAAGTTACTACTGGGACATGTATAATATCAAGAAAATATCAAATAAAAAAAATAGTTTCAACAGATTCAGTTTCATAATAAAATAAGGTTTAGTCCAGTCAATCAAATTATTGAAGAAATTTCTTTTTTAATTTAATTTTATTGTTTAAACTTATTGAGGAAATATTTTACACTGCACTGCGGACACAATAAAATTGACCATCTATGTCACCAAAAAGGTGTGTAAAGTACAAAATAATATTTTAAATGCATTTCATTTATATTTGAATGATGGCAAACATCCAAGTGTATAATTAAAATACTTTGTTGTAAATATTTGGCACATTTTAGAAAAAAATCAGGGTAAGAGAAACATGCGGACATGAATGTTGCCCCAAAAAAAGAATCACCCAAAAATAAAATAAATAAAAAACACTAAAACTTTATTACTTTAGGTTCCAAGCTGAGGATACTTTGAGGATACTTTTTTAAATTAGTTTTTTTAAGTTAAAGTAATAATACATAATAAAACTAGGAAAAAAAAGTATTTTATATTTCAAAAATGAATAAGCGCTGCTAAAATAAAAAAGACAAAAAAAGTAGTGCTCAAACTAACTGCCGCATAATAGAAGCTAAATTATACCCAACAGTAGCCAAAATAAGGTTAAGCTAACGTTAGCTAAACAAATCATACAGTTAGCAAAACAGCTAAAACTAGCTAACCCGCTACACATAAAAGTTAGCCAAACAGATGCTGAAGTTTGCTCAACAGACTCCGAAGCTAAAATGAGCTAAACAGACGAATTCCAATAAAACAAAATGGTAAAAGTAGCTAATCAAATGCTACTCAAAAATGGTTGCAAAACTTGTGCAAATTGTAGCAAATCTAGTTAAAAGTAGCTAAATAAATACATAAAATAGTGAACAGATTTAGCTAGAACAAATTGGAGCAGAACGGTAGCTAAAAGTGGGAGAACAATTGCAAAATGGTGGCTAAAAATCGCAGAACAGTAGCAAGTACTAGTAGCAAACAGCTACAATCTAAAAGTAACCAAATTCAGATACAGGTAGTCCTCGACTTACGGCGATTTGGGGTTACGTCACACATCTCATTAATAAAAATTGAAAAATCTTATTTTATGTGTTTAAATGTTCTTGATTTTATGTGTACAGCACTTTGTTGCAGCTGTGGTTGTTTTAAATGGCTTTATAAATAAATTATTATTATTATTTTGAAGCCGATTACGCAGTTGTTGGTTAGCTTCGGTTAGCTCCGGCTTCGACAGCCGGCTTTGGACGGACCGTGTGTCCGATCAGAGGTTGCTTCGCTCGAATACATGAGCTGGAAACGCTCGGTGAACTCGACGTCTCAGGCGGACGACCGGCTTGGCGACCTGGATGTTGGTGGGACCTGGAGCTAACATGCTAAAACGCAGACGAGCGGCTTCACCAGCTCCCAGTAGGTTATTAACTCTTTTTTCCCTTCATTATGGCTCCAAATGTATGGAGCTAACATGCTAACAGGCCTTCCTGTAAACAGTTTGCACCGCGTGAAGCAGCAGGAAGCTGCAGAGCTCGGACGTGCAACGAGCTAACAGGCTAACAGACGGAGACAGGCTTCACCAGCTCCAGTAAGAAATTAACTCTTTTTTTCCTTCATTATGTCTCCAAATGTACTGTACAGTATGTGTTTTTAGATGTAATTATGTAGGGTACTGTATGAGGATAGGCGAAGTGCTTGGTAACTGTAGCTACAGTACCGTGCATGTACGTGTATAAGTGGCGGCCAGTGTGTATGTGTTTTCCGACTTACGGCGATTTTCGACATGCGAACGGGCGTAGGAACGGAACTCGTTCGTAAATAGGGGACTACCTGTATATAAAAAATGATGCTAATATTAACTAAACAATGCTTCAGTTAGAAGAATATCTAAAATTAGATGCTACATGAAAAAATTAAAACAGTTGCTAAAATAATCTAAATTGTCCCTAAAGCTAAAATTACCTAAACAGATTGTACAACTAGAAAAACAGCTAGAATTAGCAAACCAGATGCTACACAGCAAAGTTAGCAAAACAAATGCTGACATTTGCTAAACAGACTCCAAAGCTAAAATTAGCTCAACGGATGTTACATTGAGCAAAAACAAGTTAAAACTAACAAATCAAATGCTACTCAAAAATGTTAGCAAAACTGATGCTAGTTATAGGAAATCTATAGTTAAAAGTAGCTAAATAAATGCTAAAGACAGAATCACAAAAAAAAGTAGCTAAAATTAGTGGATCTAACGTAGCACATAGGAGCAGAATGGCATAAAAAGTGGGAGAACAATTGCAAAATGGTAGCTAAAAATCACAGAACGGTAGCAAGTAGCCTACTAAAAGTAGCAAACGGTAGCGACAATCTAAAAGTAGCCAAATTCAGATAAATTAAAACATAAGCTAAAATCAACTAAATGCTACAATTGCCAGAATAACTAACTAAGAAACCAGATGGTACACAAAAGAAATTAGCAGAACAGTAGCTAAAATTATCTGAATTGTCACTAAAGCTAAAATTACCTAAACAAATTGTATAATTAGCAAAACAGCTAAAACTTGCAAACCATAATTACTAGTTATCAGAACCACTGTAAATATTAGCAAAACAAATGCTAATTTTACCAATACTGTAAATGCTAAAAACCAAGCAGCAAAAAATAACTAAAATTAGCTAAAAGAAAAATGGAGTAGAAAGAATGCTAAAAGTAGGGTAGCAAACTGGAAGCTAAAAGCTAAACATAACACAACAATGTGGCTAATTGTTAATTTCTGGTTTTAAATTTCTCCCAAATTTTGCTAAAATACTTACGACGAGCAACCACCTTTGTTTGTTTATTGTGTACAGATGTTTTTCCTATTATAGAGATAAAACTTTAGTAATTTGTTTAACCAAATTAAAATGACGCACTATCTGATGGGCGAGTTAGCTTAAAGCTGGTGTGCCCCGTCTTACCTGTGGATGTGGTGTGGCTGCAAACAGCAAATATCACTTGACAATGTAAAACATTGATGTAAAGAAAGATATAAAATGAGAACATTATGTTTGACTGATGGCAGAAAAAGCTCAGATCAAAGTAGTTTAGAGTCATCTTTATTTGTATACTGGACATACATTTAACCAGGTGTTTTAAAGTAATGTCAGTTTTTACAGCCCTAAAATCAAAACGCTGCACTACCTTTACAGCAGGAAGTTGGGTTACAATTGCTTTCTAGTGGATGATTTGCTTTGTTGTCATAAATCCGAGCCGCTCTTACACAACCTGAATCAAAACATCCTATTGAAGTCACTTTTGTTCGCAGGTTTGATGCATTCTTTAACGTTTTCCTTTGTGGGAAAACACAATGTCGCCATTTGTTGGTGAAAGGTCAGCGCCCACTCCGTGGTCCTGTGGAGCAGCGGGTTTGTGGGTGTACAGAACAACATCCAGTGAGTTTTTTTTTTTTTTTTACATTGATCACACTTGTTGCTTTACTGTAGCTCCTTTCACGAGCAAATTACAAGCAGCAGAAAGACAAAAACATAGTGTTTAGGAGGAATCTGCAGCTTGGAATGCAGCTGCATGTCTGAACGTTGCGCCGTGCGATTAGGATCGTTAGCGTGCGCACACTCTGCTCGTTGTGTTTCAGGCCTTCTCTGTCAGATCCTCCACCTCCGTGTCGTTTTAGCTCAAATAATTTATCAAACCATCCATCAGCGCTCGTTTCCATTTCACAGACATTATTCTCCTCCTTACAAACTCTGCTCTCTCTGAAACACGTTTAGTTTTTTTTTTTCCCAGTGGTATGTCATTCACTGTGGAGTTATTGCTGTTTTGACTTGTCTCAAGGTTGGAGTTATCTGAAAATCCGAGGCCATCGCATAGGGAGGAAGGTAAAAATCAACCAATAAGCAAAAACCAGGGAACTTTACAGATATAAAGGCGGTGCTGATTGAGTGAAACAGAAAGATCCGTACACGTGATAATAGAGATTAGTCAACCACACTTCAGTCACTACAATGAACACATTCGCAGCACTTCCCCACTCTTAGCTTAGCCTTTAGCAGCTGGTTTCCCCCCATCCTTCACTACACAATCACTTCCCACATGGGACCAGATGTAACCCACATCTGTCAGCTTTCATTAGCTGCATCAGGCTGGACAGCACTGTTCATCTGTAACTCATTTATTTCCCTTTTAATTTTTTTAAACTCAAAGAAAAAAAACAATTTGTTAGAATTCCACCTCCGAGCATTGAGTTTTATTAATAATCTGACAGATGAACGGTTGTTACGAGACTGAAAATTGGGCATCGGTACCTGAAATACAACCTTGATGGATGTTATAATTTTATTTAAGATGTGTTTATGTTTATGTTTATTAAATTTGTTCATTTTTTTTCCAAAAAAACAATACAAAACAATCCCATAAATGATAACGTACAAAATATTAAAAAAAGAAAGGTAGCAGAAAGAAGCAAAAATCTTATTATATCTGCCCCTTTGTTCAAACAATCAGTTCAAACAATAATAATCTTCCAGTAACAGAACAAAATGAATAACTCTTTCTAATTTTCTGACTAATACAATACACATTACGCTACTTCATATATATTTTTAACAATTCAGTTTTGATCATTTTCTTAAATGTAAACATTGACTTGGCATTTTTAACTTCCTTCTCCAAACCATTCCATAATTCAATTCCCTGGATTGAGGTAGACTGTCCCTTCAAACTAGTTCTGAATTTTGGTTTTACAAATATGTCTGTCCCCTTAAGATTATAACAACTTTGTCTTTTGACAAAATGTATTTGGATATTTAAAGGTAATGCGTTTTTCTGAGCCCTATACATAACTGGTAAAACATTATAATCTACCAAATCATGGAACTTCAATAACTTCAGTTTATAAAATAATGTATATAATAATTTAATTTAATAATTTAAGATGTGCTAAATTATAGTGGGATCTCAGTGGCTTTATTTCCAAGACTACAAATGGGCGCTGAAGCAGTCCACAAGGAGAAAACTCTTGTTGCCATGAGACATCCACACTGCTTCGTGAATATCTTGTAAAATAGGTTTTTTTTCCCACTCTTAACACAATAAAATGTAATCTATATTTGATCAGCTTGGATATTTCCCCCTCAACTTAAAACCCCAATGATGCCAGCCTGATAAATTATTTATATAACCCAAATGGAAGTCTCTGCTTGAATGATGGCTATAAAGTGAAACCTTTCATTCCAGATGTTTACACTGATGTTTGATTTTGAGGAAGCTAACAGATAGGACGTTGTTCTGCCATCTTGTGGCAGTGCAGAGAAACCCCCCTCCTGTTACCCCAGTGGACATGCCTGTGGACTATGGCAGCTGGACTGGTCCTTTCTAACATGTTTGTTTTAATTAATCTAAAGTAGACATCTTGGATGTGGGCAGTTATATTTGGATGAACCCCTGATGTGTCATGAAAGCAGCCTGTGATGTGGTGCTATATTTAAAACTTCCCCTGAGGTGCCATTAAATCATGAAATTTCTTCGTCAGGCCCCGTCGACCTAATTTTAATGTCCACATAGAGCGCATTAAAGTAATGGATTCACGTTGGAATAACAGGAGTTTTTTTAAAACTACTGACTGAAAAACTAATGACATAAAACACAAAAAATGCTCTTTCTGAACTCAATTCTGTTTGAAAGAGTTTACTCCAGTGGTTTTCCAGATGCTTAACTATTCTGTAATGCAGGTATGCACTCGTTGTAAACAAAGCCCATGACTGAAAACCATGTCATAGCTTGAGTACTGACCTATGTGAGTCTGTGTAAGGTAAACTAATAGACAAAAGGGCAAGCGTTGAATCTTGAAGAATGCGTTAAAGCGGAACTATAAGTGAATCTGCTGCTAAACGCAAAATATAAGAAAGAGACAGCTGCAAAGAATAAATGGCAGGGATCAAGCAGGGCAGTGAAGCGCCACAAAGACAGAGCTCTGTGTTCAATCAGACGATACTTATGCTAAACGTATTCTAGAGCTGTGTACAGATCTGCACACTTTCTCCAACAAATATGAGTGTAAATACGTAGAAATTGTCGTGTTTCTCCATCCATAAACAGCTCCTCCATGGACATTGCCACTGTCAACCTGATCACTTCAGCGTCACGGTTAGAAGGAGGTTTGTACCCAGAATGTAGTCTGACACAACGAGCTCAGAAAGAAAACTTGATTTTTCAAGATGGTTGCTGAAAAAGCACTTTGAGATTTTCATTAATGAAAAGTGCGTTATAAATTGAATTCATTATTATTATTATTATTAAAAAGGCAGCGAGATGAGCTTACAAAACTGTCAAGGAGGAGCTCACTGGGGACCTCGATGAACATGAGGAGAAGCAGACGTGTTACAGAAACTAATAATGCAGAGGGAATAAAAAGACTGGGGCTACAACTGAGACTAATGGAAATAAGGAACAGGTGAAATGGGCGTGGCAGAACTGGAAAAGATCTAGCACAGAGGACCACAAGGGAACAAAAACAACATAATGGAACAAAACAATGAGCCAAGGAAACAGAAAAATGAAACTGTTACAAAACATCCAAAAACACCGATTGTAACTTCGGCTGTTTCCGTAGGTGAACAAACACACATGCTAGTTGGAATCCGGGCAAAAACTTTTACTAAACTAAACAATTGTTGATTCAAGGACATCTTAATCAATACTGTATGAGGAAAATATTGTGCCAATTTTGTTTCTGATTGTATGTATTTCTTTTGGCCCCACTTCCCTTTTGATTCATTTATTCAAAGCAACGTGTCTATTTTAAAAGAAACATTTTACTTCTTTCATTTCTCGGTACAAAGACGAACCGGAGCTTTTTTTAATATATATATTTTTACCCTTAATGACAGTTAACACAAAGACCTTTCAAATGTTTGAGTGACGTCCTTTAATTGTAAAAACTACTGGTTAACGACTTTTGACTTTAGGAAAAAACAAATTTATTAACATATCCCAATATAATTAGGACATACACAAAAAAGATGGCTAGTCAAAAAAAAAATAATCAAAAAGGTGTTCAATACAGAGCAGCTTCAGCTACCAGACATTGACATTATGCTTTCTCACATTGAAACAGAACAAATGTGGTTTAATGTACAGACTTACTGCTGCTATTCCTTCATTCACACCATGGTGAAGTTAGTTTGACTCCGTCATGTTTACGTTTATCTCTATGGTTCTCCCGTGTCGTGTCGTCACTTTTCAAAACTGCATGTCGCGC
>JBBPBX010013972.1:11808-51596 GCA_038048925.1 Garcialebias charrua | reverse complement strand
TCAATCTAATCCATGCTGACTCCTGCCCTTTACGACAATTAGAAAAAAATATATGTCAGTTGGGATGTCGCACTTTATATAACTTGAATGTGTCTGCAAAGTGGCGCTGTGGGAGATTTACTCAAAGACGATGACATTTACAACTCAAATTTGGAAGAGCGGCCTTTATTTTTGCGCTCAGCGGGGTAAACCAAAGTTTTAAACGAGTGCTACAAAGGTCTAAAACAATTTGCACATCTGCACGGAAACAGCTCGCAATGTATCATTTATTCTGCATATATTATAACAGTTACAGCTAAAAGCACAAAAGTTTTGCCCAAGAAATCATTTCTTCAGCATTTGCATTCATGGATGCATTCATACGCCGAGCGAATGCAGCCAGTGACCTCAGGACTGCGCTGTCTGACATTCATCATTTGATTGTCACTTCGTAGGTAAGTGTCTTCCTAACCAGACTGCTCCTCATAGTGTTGATTGCATTCTTCAAATGTGCCACAACAGTGTTAGCTCTCCAAACAGTGAAAAAAAAATCCTGTTTCAATGTCATTAATCCCAACTTGTTTGGACTCTTCGCACCGGCTCTCCCACACATCTCTGCTTCTCCCCATTTCCTCTCAGCACATACTACCGCTCTCACTCTCTCTGCCTCGCTAACATGTTGACAGCAGTTTGTTAGTAGGTATCAGTTTTCAGCGAGCGGGCTGAGGGGGAGAGAGGGATGTGGTAATCATCTCTATCTCCGGCTGCTTGGCAGCGTTCCCCCTCGGCATGCTGGCAGACACTTGCCATTGAGCGGCTGTCAGGCAGAAAGGGTGTGGGATGTGGGCTCGAGCTGCACAGGTCACGGTCATTTCTTTCCAAAAGCCACTGAAGCTAAAACCTTAAGTGGCATTTGAGCTACCTGCACTGTCAGTTCTGACACTCGCAACACTAACAAGGAGACCACCGGTGGAGAGTCAAACTCGATTATGCCTCCCTGGTGGATTTCCTTAATATATCTTATCCTCTGCCAGACTTGTTTTTCTAACAGGCAGCACATGCTTTCAACGTTACGAGAGTTGTTCTGTCCATGTGTATGGAAGTACTCTGTGCAGTACAACCCATTATAGAAAAATGAATATTAGTTTGGAAATTGCTAATAATGATAAAAAAAACGTGTTTAAATTGATTAGTGCTCTTGGTTGATGTGGCATTTAATGTCATGACAGGATTGTTGCACCGAAGGC
Source organism: Garcialebias charrua (assembly GCA_038048925.1). Classification (NCBI taxonomy): domain Eukaryota; kingdom Metazoa; phylum Chordata; class Actinopteri; order Cyprinodontiformes; family Rivulidae; genus Garcialebias; species Garcialebias charrua. The sequence goes on along the minus strand of JBBPBX010013972.1, from coordinate 50,370 downwards.
CAAAAGCTTTAGTTGTGTGTAGTAAAGTTATGATGAAGTCAGCTGTATCACAGCCAGAGTGCGATAAAAAAAAAAAAGATTTTTAATTACACTTCAGAAATCTGCCTTGCTCCTCAATGATTCACTTCATGACCCTGGATTTCTTTACTCGTTCTCTTGTTCTGCATTAATTGAATCCTGACTTTGGGTCATAAACCTACAATGGTTGTTTATGCAAAATTATGTGGGGGGAAAATAACCACATAACACCAACATAATAAGAGAAAAAAAGATTGTTCATTAAAAAAAAAGAACTTTAGAGAAAACTGCACGGTAAACTAGTCGACTTCTACAGCTGCGGATGAAATGCGCTTGACAAGTTGTAGTCTCTTAGAACATGGACTTGTGATCTTTAGAGTGATACCCTCAAGTTCACAGCAACAAATACCCTCCATCACTCAGGGAGATCCTAAGTCTCTCTGTTGGCCAATTACTGCTTTTCAAAAGCCTGGGGCACCACGGAAACTTTGACTTTTGGAAATAAAGACCAATCTGAGAGAGAAACATTGCAGCTATTAAAATCTTTATAATTCAGTAAATCACAAGTGATTTGTTTTGCCCCATGGCTTGTTCCGATACATCCTTGCTGCTATTGCAAAGGCCACAAGGTGACGGCAACTGAGGAGAGCAAGCTTATTTTTACAACTCTGCTAAAGAAAAGAAAAAAAAATCCTCTTTCTTCTTCTTTTGGAGTGCAGAAGGCAAAGATCTCTTCTGTGTCATAATTGCCTGAAGTTAGAGAGTAAAGGCTCTGGACTCCTGATGTTAGTGTGGGCCTTTCATCAGGGGGGTTAGAGGCAAAGGTGCTGCAAAAGATCAGGCACTCTGGAGGATCCAGCTCTGGTTTTATTTATGTAATGAAGGCATTTTAAGTACGGAAAGAGTGGGAACCAAATATATAAACACTCATCTGTTGTTGCCTCATTCCCGACTGGTGTTGTCACTGTCGGGTTACTTTTGTTGTTGACGACTGCATGCTCCTGCTGTTCAAAGCAGATTTACATTTTCTCAATTATTTCTTTATTTTTTTATTTTTTTTTAGCTTCGGCATTAACCATGCTTTGTTGATTAATTTTGAAGATGGATTTTTAAATTAGCCCACTTATTAAAACAAAGTGGAAGCCAAAAGTGGTAGAGAGGATCATGCAATTATGAGTAAAATCACTCCAATTAAACAGTGCCATGTTAAGTTTGAGAGAACACACACACTCAGCGTAATATAATTACAAACTGGGATGGAAAAATGAAAAACGACAACAGCGACGCTGCGGACTGAAGCGTTCGCGGTTGATGGATTCTCGAAAAGCTCTTCTCTCCTCTGGTACTCAGGGTTAAGAATGGCTCTCCTCTGCTGCTGCAGTGCTCTCCCTCACAACTGCCACACTCCCCATTCAGCTCCACAAGGCCCTCTGGTGCTAGACAAGGGCCCTGACTGAGGACGCTTTGATGCTTCAGCCTTTAATCACCAGAGTATCCTTACAGCGCCAAGCTGATAGGCGAGTGGGTCGTAGGAAGGATGTCCCAACCATAAATCAGACTACAGGGGTGACAGGACGCAAAATAGGTGAATTGTCCTTGGGTTCGCGATGCTGGCGGCATCCCTTGTGTCCCAGAGTCACGCCACCCTTTTTATTATTTGGGACCAAGTCAAACGAATGCCCTACCAGTCATCCCCCCCTCCCTCCCTCTCTCTCTCTAGTGTTTTCTCCCGTAGTCTTCGAGCCCAGACCCTGCTATGAACTGTTTCCAGAGTCAGTTACTGGTGTAATTGAAAGTGCTTTGTCATCGCTTTCAGCCAAACACTGATGGATGTGAAGTTGAATGAGGTTTGGGTTTTAGTTATACGAGCGCGCCGGTGTAAGATTTATCACCAGAGGCTTAAGAGGCTACAAGGGACCATTAAAGAACCACCACCATCTACATCACGGTGAATTGTTCATTATTATTCATTAAAGCAAAAAAAATGCCTTTAATAATTCTATTTCCCCATGTGAAAACCAAACAATAAAATGTATAGGCTTTATGTTTTGGATGACCGTTCAAGAACAATGACTAAAAATGTTCCAGAGCCCAGTTTTTAAAGTAACCTAGTTATAAAATCAAACATGGTTAGACTTAAAAATGAGCAGGCGTAACAGTTATTTTATTATATTTTTTTATTTATTTTATTTTATGTTATCACAAGTATTTTATTAACCCTTGCTGGATCAACTTTGCACATTCAAAACCACATAAAAAAAAATCTCTTAAATTTGAATTGTAAAGTTTACCCTGACCACGCTGTCCGTCTCAAAACACACTTGAGGTTCTGCATTGTTTCCTAATTAGCGTGGTTTATGGAAAACCTATGAAACCATTCAATTTCAATTCGGATTCGACATCCACATGCAAAGCGTGGGAGGTGTGCTAGTTCTCATTGTCTCCCACTTATTACAGGCTGCCCCCAGCTGCCTGGGCTGTGAGGGTAGGATCCTGGCTCCGGTCCAGGACGACTCTGATCTGGGCCTCTTTGTGATTTGACGAGCAGAGCTTTGCTGGGCTGCTGTCCTAGAGCCATGTTGGAATACAAGAGCAGCAATGGAGGTGCAGAGGGACGTGACCTCGCTGTGTGATGTGAGTAAGAGTATGGGGCAAGAGTTACACATTAAGGTTGGTTGGATTATAAATAAAGTAGTGCGTGGTTTCTCAGCTGCAACCGAGAAACAGGAAAGGTGAATACCAGCGCTCCCAGCACAATTGTAAATGGTGCCCCATCTGAACGCTGGCTCAAGGCTGCCAAGATAGCTGGGCCAAATGAAGCTGTTTTAGCAAAAATAAAAATGCAATTAAAAAAACTAATATTTACATTATAATTTTTTTTTTTACTTTCAAACTGATCTTTTAGAAGATTTTCAAATGAAATTGTCCTATCAATCATTGCTACTGTTTTTTTTTTATCTAAAGAAATAATCCAGTTTTTTTTCTCAGGCTGAGCTGCTGGCCCATCGTTGGTTGCAAGCTGAGGGAATTAGATGCTTTCGCCAACATTCATGTTCTTTTGTTTAGCTTGGGATTGTGTGTTCATGTCCATGTTGACGGCATTGGTACTGCCTTTTTGTATTATTGTTTTAGACATATTTTTAAATATATCAAAATGAAAAAAATTACAAGAGCTAAAATTTATTGCTATTTTACCTTATTGATGTATTAATCTTTTTCAAATCTGGTTAAAAATGAAGCGTGTGAGATGCTCAATGTGTGTTGGGAAATAGTCATCATTGACCTCCATGAGGCCTGTGATGATGTGGGCCATTTTGTGAAGTTGAACAGACGCAAGGAAGAACAAAAAGACCCAAAGGAACTCATACAGAGAACAAACAAAGTCAACCGTCTGTTGACAGGAAGCACAGTGTCCAGAATAAACAGAGAATCCACCACCAGTGAGTGAACCCTAACACAACTCCCGGGACGTCCCACAGAGTGAGACAAAACAAGGTTTATCTGGATTTATTTTTGTGTTTGGTTTCACCTAATAAACCTTTTACATGAAAATTTACATTTTATCAACTACATTTTAGAATAGTAAGAAATGCATGCAATTCTTGAAACGTAATTAGCTGATGGGCTTATGCATGAGGGAAAATTAGCATGGTAAATGAACATTTACTTGCAGGTGGTTGGGTATGGGGAATGTTGTGGCTCCCTAACAAACAATTGATTAACTTGTAAACTCCCATTGCCCAGCTGTTATTCAAGCTGTTTACGATAAATGAAAGAAGGGGACCAGAGAAAGGATCCAGATGCTTTGAGTGCAGCGAAAAGGCAGTTTGTCATTGTTCTCAACTAACACTGATGGATGCTGCTTTGAATGGGGATTGGTCTTACTTAAACATGACAAAGTGAGGGATGACATGCCATTGGTCACAAAGGTCTGGAGGTCCCGAAACGCCTCAGCAGTTGCTTTTTTTTTTTTTTTAGACAAGACAACCTCTTGTTCATGTATTACCTGCCAATAAAGGGAAAATGTTGCCAGGGCATGTTTGTGGTCTGTTTGTTTCCTGTGTGTTAATGCTGAAACTGAAAAATGAGAAAATGAACAAAACTTCCGTACAAGCTGCACAGAAAGGGCAGACAGGGGCTACTTCCTCTTCTCTCACTTGTGGAAACTTAATGACACTTGGAAGAGAGCTGTGACTCCACTGTGGGGTGGTCAAGAAAGTTCAGTGTTCCATCAAATGCACACAACACACGCACAACAAATTGTTCTACTAAATGCCACAAAAACCACAAAATAGGAACAAACTAATACAACACAACTTAAATGCATAAATTACTTTATAACTGTATTTGTGTAAATTAGTTATTTGCAGTAACTGTCTTACCTGCAGTAGAATGAAATTTTATATGGAATGAAGTCATTGATCACAGCAGAAACAACTCGAACACATTTCCATCATCAAAAACAAAGTGATTCAGCATTTGTGTCTGCCTTTGTAGTTTATTTTGAAAGAATTATAAGGTTGACACAACAGCCACAGGTGAGCTGCACCTTTATTATCTTAATACTTGTCCACTCGTCCACAATGAATTACCAGACCAGTGAAAATGAACATGTACAAAAAGGTCCGAATAGCAAAACTAGCAGCAGCATATGTCTGTGTACCAGAAGCCCTTTTTTCATCATCACAGGGATTTTCAGCAGCGGGATACACAATATCTCATTTAAGTAGGAAAATACTACTACTAATAATAATAATACACTGCAATACACTGTAGTATGTCTCCATTGCTCACTATGTATTGAGGGGCTAACAACTACAGTATACCATTAGAAATGTTAAATTTTGAAACAAGGGGTGGGAGGGGGTTGTAGTTTTGCTTTTATAATGATGTGATTGAATTGATGTTTACTTTATTTAAGCTCTATTTGTTTTCAGATACATCAGGTAAACTAGTGCTTTTATTCACCAAAGTCCATGCTCAATAATCCTGGTATAAAATCCAACAATGTTCAGACAGGTCATCTGGGTGGTTTCTTTTTTTTGTGTGTGTGCTGAGATGTTTTGCCCTCCATCCAGAAGACTTCATCAGTCTGAGGAAACACCAAACAAAACTGGTACTCCCCCAACAGCATACCCCATAGTGGAAAAAAACAGTACTAGATGGGTAGTGTTTTTAATGTTGCTTAGGCCAATGTAGTTAAGGATCAAGAAAACATAGCTCAGTGAATTCAAATAAAATTGAGTACAACTATAAAACAATGCTTATACTACAAAGTACAATGTGTAAACAAAAACATTTCAAAATATGAATTGTGTATCTATGAAGAATGCAACAATCCATACACATGGGCAGAAAGCCAAACCATAAATTTAGAGATCAGGTTAAACCATTAAATGCAGACCTCTGAATTAAGTTGTATGACAAGATACTGCATGGTGCTTTTTTTAAATACAGCTATCAATAGACTGAATACTGAGAAACAATTCAGTCTCAAGTGTACTTTATGTCAGATTGTGAAGGATCCAGTTAAGCCTTTTTTTCACTGACATGTAGAATATCTATAGATTTCTCCCCCAGCTGCATAACAGGATGACATCAGATATCTGGAAGAAACAAGACAAACATTCCCTTGGAAGGAAGACTTGATCACCAGGCCTCAGATGTCATCTAGTTTCCCAGACACAGGGAAGTGAAGGGGTCTACAAAGCACCCCTGTGAGACAGTTTAAGTAAAGACAGCTGTACAACTCATTATTTTTTTGCCAATATTAAAGAGATGTAAAACACCGTAACAAGTTAAGTACTGTACATTTTTATTCTACTAAAAGAAATGGTCCTAAAATTTGAGTTTTAAGATTTCAAAATTCTGGCTTGCAAACTAGACAAAGAACATCTAATACAGTAATACTAAAGAATAAAGCAATGTTTTTGTGCAGAAATTTGTTGCATATATAATGGAGTGTAATGTAATGTAAACTATTAATTCAAGTGTAAAAATGCAGATGGACAAAGGAGGACAAAATAGGACATCAAAACTTCTGTCAATGAACATATTTCCAGAGGTTATATCCACATACTGTATGTTGCCTGCTACATTTAAACAATATCCTGATGCATGCTCAATAATCCAGGTAGAAAGTAAAAATAATATTAATAAAATTGTTGAAACGGTCGGTCCTTTATCCAAAATACTTCTTCAGTCGGAGCTACACTAAACCCAGTCTTATAAAACAGTACCTTAGTGGATCAACAAGTTTGCTGGTGACAGAAAAAACTAGTTGTTCACATGATAAAAGGTGGACTATCAGTCTAAAGACTGATCATTAGCACCCTGATGGCCGTTTACTATTCACAGAGGGCTGAGTGATACTAGCAATAACAGCATTGGAAGAGAGGGACAACTGAACACGGAGGTCTCCACCCCTGTTTAATAATGAACGGTTTCTCTTCACAAAAATGGCTTCCTTCACTCCTCTCTCAAACTGAGAGAGGAGTTCCTCTCAATCAAGGATGTGAACATCTTGATCCCTGAAAGAGTGACCGCTGGCCTGGAGATGAGTGTAGACCACAGAGTCCTGGCCTGATGATGTTGATCTTCTGTGCTGGGCCATCCTTTTGGCCAGTGGCTGTTTAGTTTCCCCAATGTAAGACTGATCACAGCCCTCCTGACACTGAACAGCATACACAATATTACTCTGTTTGTGCCGGGGGACTGGATCTTTGGGATGAACCAGTCTTTGTCGTAATGTATTTTGGGGTTTAAAAGCCACTGGGACATTGTGTTTAGAAAATAAACGTCTCAGTTTCTCTGAAAATCCAGCAAAATAAAGAATGACCACTGCTCTGGGTCTGGGTTCCTTCTTTTCACCTGATGGCTGGCTTGAGTACTGTTTGGGTTTCTTCTCTGCTTTTAGGAAGGTCCAGTTAGGATGTCCATATTGCTCTCCGGCCTGTCTTGTGTGGGATTTCTCCTTCTGCCTGGCTCCTGAGTTAGTTAAACAGACTCCCTACTAACTCAGGTGCCAGGCAGAAGGAGGCCTCCGGGCTACGTTCACACTGCAGGCAAATCCAACCCAAATCTGATTTTTTTTGCCCCATCTGACCCATATCCGATTTTTTAATGAGAGTCTGAACGCACCAAATCCGATGTTTTCAAATCCGACCCAGGCCGTTTCAGTGTGGTTTTAAATCAGATATATATCTGATGTTTTCAAAGCGACTGCAGTCTGAACGCTCATGTGACTTACATCTGACTTTTTCAGAAAACGTGCGTTTCATTTAATTGATCCTTCGCGTGTTTCTACAGACAGAGGGGACACGTAGCTCAGAGCGGGGTGGGGGCTAGCAAGGGGACAAGCTCTCTGTACTTGCTGCGACGCACACACCACTCGCTTGCTTTCTTCTCAGTTTGCCTTTCATATTTTGGATGTTTAGCTCTCCCCGATTGGAAAACAACTTCAAAATTATGAACACACACTGAAAACTGTTGCGCGCGTCCATGTTTACTTCCTCAAACACAGGGTGCTGCGTCAGCAGTGTTGACAGATCTCGGGACAAAAACAAGCGACCAGCCCCATGAAAACAAGCCCAAACAAGCAACTCGCAGCCTGCGTGTCACGTCACGCAGGCTGAGACATGAGCCGCAGCGCGCAGCGCGGATCCAAAAGAGAAATGGAGCAGAACACAGCTGAAGCTCAATTTTTAATATTTCATCACATCTACAGCTGCACTGATCAGCGCTCTGTTTTCTTCTGCGCATGCGGGTCACTTCTGCAACGTAGAGCGTTCACACTGGAGTCATGCCAGATCTGATGCTGGTTGCATTTAAAATGTAGTGTGAACGTTCACACCAAAAGATCTGATTTAAAAAAAATCGGAATTGAGCATTAAGACCTGCAGTGTGAACGTAGCCAACTGCCCCTCTCTTACAGTCCTGTTATTTCTAGTATAATTCAGCCCTCTGTGAATAGCAAGTGGCCATGAAGGCATTAACAATCGCTTGTTAGGCTGATGGTCCTCCTTTTATCATGTGAACAACTATTTCTGGCTGTTAACAACAAACTTGCTGATCCACTATAGCCCCTTTCATAAGACAGCTCAGTCCGGGCCTGATGCGTGTTCAGTCCTCCAACGAGCATTCAGAAAAAACACAAAGTCAGATTGGCGAGTAAATTTTACTCGCCTATGATGCACCCCTGATCCGCGAGCAGAGGTAGTATCAGGCCCGGATCTGTCGACTTGTGAGAGGTGTGGGGTGTCTGCGGATTCAAACTGATTTGAATAATGGGAGGAATGATGACGTACTCTCCCAGCGCCCACTGTCGCGCTCTATTTAAATGTGTAAACAAGAACATGACATTTGTATTTCGCTTGCACATCACTCGCTATTCTTCGCCAAATCATTTTCTTTTTTTATTGATCATCACGGAAATGGCTAATTGGGGTGATGCCGAGACCCGTGTACTCCTGTCTTTGCGCGCAGAGGAGGAAATTAATAAGGGATTTACCGGTACAGTGAAGGGGTCCCACTTTAAACACGCAGGCACCACGTCATCTGAGCTGCAGATTTTCACCACGCCTCTTTTTAACCCGCGCTGCAAATCGTTTTGTGAATGCTCCATTGAGGGCGGGCCGTGGCCGGATTCAACTTTGTTTTATGAATGACCCAGGGAGGATTAAAGCCGGACTGGTCTGTGCGGCAATTGCGCGGATTTGACTTATGAAAGGGGCTTATGAGAAGGTGCTACTTATAAAATTTAGTTAATTACAGCTCCTCGGACTGATTTATAGTCTTTTGGATAAAAGATGAAACATTTAAACATTTTTTTTTTATTCATCCTGAGGACCTGACTTAACTTTGTTAGATACATTTAAACAACTTGTTGATGTAGATATAGGTGATGGTCTTTATATACTTGTGCATATGTGTGTTCATTTGACTGTAGCATTGGCAAATTATTTCAAGAACCAGAGGATAGTTTTTAATGAAACTGCAAAAAGTAATCAGTGGATGTACAAGTATTTACATTTTGGAGTCAAACCAATTCTACATCCAGCTGATGCAAAGAGAAACAAATGGCTCTTATCTTCTCCTCTCCCCTGCCTGGGTTGTTGCTCAGAAGGAACACACGTTTATATCAGAATAAAACAACATATTTATTTTACAGACTTCAAAACGTGTGAACAAGAGAGAAATGTATTTACCTGCATTCAGGGGCCCTCTCTACAATTCTGACTGGTGTCAAGTTTGTTCCCACATTTATAGCGTGTTTTTTCCACCCAGTGACACTTCCTGTTTTCAATTCCTGTCCAATAAACACCTTACAGACTCTCTGAAGTCCCTGTCCAATCAATTAGGCACACATTAGCTGTCTCTTTTAACTGATTATGTGACACATTTCTCTTTACATTAGCCACATTTTAGCTCACACACATAATCTCACAATGACTGTAAGACTTTGATTATCCTTTTGATAACTTATTACCTTATCAAGTCTTAGCTTGCTTCTACGGTCGTTCTGACCTATTAAGTTGTTCTTTAACTCATTAGTTATTTTTATAATCCCCACATATTCAAATAATGTGAACTATAATTTAAATTTATTGTTTGGTTATTTAACTGAACAAAAACTTAGAAGTTATTATTTTTTTTTTTTTCATTAAAGTCCTTATAAGGAACTATTTTCCTACTGACAGCAGAATGTGTCATGGTTGATTTTAAAAGTTAGCAGTCACTTAAAATATATTATGTATCAGCTTTTGGCCTGGTTTACACATCTGATAGATATTTTAGTCATCTTTATATGATCTATGTTCCATAATTCATAATTAAACCTCATTCGCCAACCCCGTAGTATGTAATTTACTACAACTTATCATCAAAGGTTATGTTACTCCTAACACTGACCTTACAAAACACAAACATTGTATAACTCAATCAGTTTTAGAATAACTGAGCTAAAATTATGTGTGGTAGTAGTAGAGCCAAAACCCATGTGCATATTTTGACCACTTGCACAGACTGTATAAAATCTTTGCCTGAATACCTCACCATAAACTTTTGGACTCAACCTTGTTTGATTGTTAGCAAATTGTCTTATGAATCATGACAGATTTTAATTGACCCTTCAGAAATTAATCAACGTATATGTATCTACAAAAAATTGCTTTTGGAGTCAACCTAATTCACAATGACTGTTAGAATAGAATAGAATAGAATATATCTTTATTGGCATATTTGCACCAAGGTACAAAGTTTTGCAATTGGCGCACGCACCATCCAAAGAGGGACGTACGCATGGAAGCCGCAGCAGTAATTAAACCGCGTCGCCAACAATCAGATATGGAAAAAGGAACATACAGTCGGATAATCATTGGTATTCAAAAAAGAATCTATCACATTTTGTCTTAGGACACTCTATTCTAAAGTCGAAAAAACTCTACCAGCTTCAGCACGGATAAAGACAAAGACATGTTGCATTTGATGGCAAGCAGGGAGATAGTCCGTGAGTAATCATTTCAGATAAGCACAGTCTGCAGATGGTCTCAGCTCGGCTCCATCTGAATGCACACAGAGACCTCTGGGGGGAGGGGGGACAGCGACAGTTTTCAACAGTTACATCTAATCAGTACTGTATTAGCCAACGCAAAAATGGCTATAACTCAGTTAATTTTACAGACCTAATATTTAGCTGAGGGTCATTCACAAAAGGCATTTTGAGCGTGATTTTTCACAACATTGCATAGCATTGCATATAACACTACTTTCAAGGTTTGCTCAAAATAGCAATAACTCCATCATGGCTCAACGTAACATTTAATGTGGATTATGAAAATCAATATTTCTGACTGATTAAGAGCTTCAGGTGTTCCATAGAAATACATTGTCAGAGTCAGAGTCAGAGTCAGAGAGTCTTTATTGTCATTTGCACCGCATGTGGTACATGAGATGAAAACGAGATTATGTACACGAGGTCCCAGTTACATCCAACAACAATGAAAGAGAAAAACAGTAATAACATCTAGAACTAACTAAGAAAAACATCAACTAGTAATACACTAAGCCTAATATAGTGGGAATAAACAGCAGCACGAACATGAGTTTGTATGAGCAGATGGTCACAGATGAATACAGCAACAAGAAAACAGATCAGCATCAGCATGATGTGATATTTTGCAGTGTTTATTTTTTATTTTATTTTTATTTATTCATGAGTCTAACAGCCTCAGGGTAGAAGCTGTTCCTCAGTCTAGTGGTTCTACATTTGATGCTCCTCAACCTCCGTCCTGAGGGGAGTGGGGCAAAGAGTGAGTGTGCTGGGTGAGTGAGGTCTTTCATGATGCAGGTGGCTCTTTTCCTGCATCTGGAGGTGTAAATGTCTGTGATGGTGGGGAGACTGACTCCAACAGACTTCTGTGCAGCCTTCACCACTCTCTGTAGAGCTTTCCTCTCATAATCTCAAAATCATAGAGTGGTTTTTGCTAGCACAATATTCTATTAATGCAACAAGGCTTCAAAAGAAGATAACTAAATAAGACACACTTTATGTGTCTTCTTACAAGCACAGGCAAGAAAAACCAATAATAAGAATATACTGTAGCTTAGGTAAGTCAGTCAAAGTCTTTCTGAGATAACATTCCATATAAAATGAAAATTGAGCTTTTGGGGAGTGTTTTGTGTTAGTTTTGAAGGTGATGAAGCCCATTAACGGGAAAGTCACAGCAAAACATAGCAAAGGTTCTATCATGGTGTAGATCCTTTTATACTGGAGACAATAAAAAAATTATTCACAGGATTAGCAATGTATGTGCAGCAAAACCTTTTACGCAGCGTCAGATAGCATATCTCGTGTAATATTTTGTGTTAAACTAAAAATGATTTGCTACAATTTCCGAAAAAGAAGTCCTATGCTCTTTACCCACAAAGACATGCTGTTATGAAGACTACCAAACCGAATGAGGGTGACTATACAAAGGTGGCAAACTAATTTATTTTACAAAGCTGCAACAAGATCTTACTAAAATGCTAAAAGGTTAAAGTTTTATCAGTCCAATTCACTATTTATTTTCATTTGTTGATTATTCAAACCCTCTTTGAAAAAAGCTAGTCAAAGATGACTGCGTTTGTTTCCCTTTTAATTCTTATACTATATGACGAATTGAAAAAGCCTCCTGGATAGGAGTCGAAACGTTTTCTGCAACAAATAAAGTCCAGTTGATCTTGTATTGAACGCCTTTTTCGATCTTATACTATATGGCGCAATGAAGCTATGAAAAAATAAAGAAATAAGTGTATACTGTATACATATATATATACACACTTAATGTAAAAAAAAATATATATACTGTATAACATTAGATGGACCAGGATTTGAACCATCAACCTTCTCACTGAGAGGATGCAGCTGTACCAGTTGTGCCACCCACAGCCCTTCCCACACTCTTGCAATATTCTAAACAATGTTTCTAAACTCTAAATGTTCTAAAAGAGCACAGAATGTCACAAACTAAGCTCTCTGCCATGGCTCCATTCTGCACTCTCAGTCATGCACTACTCCTGCTGCAGAATGGAAATTGGCTGAGGAGGAAAAAAGAGGGAGGAAGAGCTGCAGGAGGAAGTTTCTCCTGCAGTGTGGGCTGCACAAAGGTGTAGCAGGTGCTAAATAATTAAAAATAATGTATTTTAAATAAAAAATCTCATGCCGATCATGCAGCACATACATCATTCTGCCAATTGTGTGTCATGTCCAACCTTAATTTGAAAAACCGTGATAAAGCAAGTCTACAAAAAATGAACCACGATAGATCAAGGAACTACTATATATATTCAAGCTATTGGGTATAAAAAGAATTCAAAATGCAATGTTAAGCATTTTATAGAAGTTGTTCATACAAGTAAAATGTCAGTTGTGTCATTTGAGAAAGAGTTACGATTGTTCAACAACCTACATACTTTCTAGTTAAGTACATACGTTTGGGGATTTTTTATTTTTTATTTTTATGTAGATATATTTTAATAATGCTTTTAGTGTGAGTGCCTCTGTTAAAAGCAAACACATTCACTCTGGTACAGTATTTTATTTAGGAAAACAGTGTCAATATTAGTTATGGACAATAAATAAGACACACCTTACACATGCCCCAAAAGAAAAAAAATTAAATGCACAACAATAAGAACAAACACGTTTCCTATCATCTTGTTAAACTTTGTCTACAAACCCAACTGCTTTTTAACAAAATAAGACAAAACAAATTAAAAGCCTTCTTTGAAAACATGCATATCAGACACCACTTTCACTTCAGAGGTTTAGACTAAGATCATCTTATGTTGAGAAATAAAATAATCAAAAATTAATCAGTAGCAGATGTACATCCATTGAGTATTTTCCAAAATGTTTAATTAAAATCCATTCAGTGGTTCACAATATATTTTGTGAACAGACAAACAAAGTTGATTCCAAAGGTCAATGGCAACGCTTTAAACAGATCTCGTACAGTCAGCAAGCTCTAGCTTAAAGTTTAAGTTGTAGATTATGTTCAGCTACTACTACATCAAATTGTAGCTCAATATTTGTTGGAGTGACTACGTTGTATCCATTTTTGTGTTTGCTAAGATTGCTCTGCTGGGGCAGCCATTTTGAATCGAGATGAATTCTAAAAATGTATCGGCTAATTCTCAACCCCCAAAACAATTCTGAAAGTTTTATTAATCTCTGTTTTGTGATCAAACTAAACCCCAGTTTATCAGATCAAGTACATTGGTTCAGTCCAACAACTTATCTGCTTGTATTTGAATAAAACATAAACAGTAGAAATATAGATTGGCTTTACATCATTAAGTAAATTTTGTGTAGTAGTGATGTGAACGTGTAAAGGAAGGTACCGTATTTTCTGGAATATAGGTTGCACCTGAATATAGGTCGCATTGTCCAATTATTGCCAAAGAACTGGAAAAATCCATATATAGGTCGCACCTGAATATAGGTCGCACCTACGTCAAAATGTGGACCGTGTTTAGCTCTGCTGCAAATGTCTGCCACAGGAGCGCACAGCAAGGCTTTTAAGAAGATTAACACTTAAAAACAATTATTTGTTTGATAAAAATTATAGCAAATATGTGTCTGAGCTGAACTTTTCTTTAATAAATGAATAATTTTAGCAGGATAAACACCTAAAAAATATATTTGTTAGCTGACATTATTGTAAGAGTGTGTCTCAGTTTAATTTTTGTTAATAAATGATTACAAATCAGCTTATTTTATAAAAAGCCATAAATAGGTTGCACCTGAATATAGGTCGCAGGGCATGCAAAAATGATAAAAAGCCGCAACCTATATTCCGGAAAATACGGGTATATGTTAACCATAGTGGTGTAGTCTGCATTTTTCTTGTGGGTATACCGCGGTAAAGTTGAATTTACATTGGATTTTGGACACCGCTGAAGCCACGGAGCGCGAATGTCCAACGTCCAATGTAAAGCTAACTTTACCACGGTCGGCCCATATACTGTGCTTAGAAACCATCGTACCGTATACTGGTTAGTACAATGTAATTGTCAATTTATTTTGATTTTTAAGCATATTGAACATTTCCAAATTTCTCTGTTGCTTATATTTGAATACAGTGTAAATACATTAAACAACAAACTTTGTCCATCAGTTGGCTTTGTACTAAAAACATGTTAAAAATTTATAAAACAGTATCAAAGCAAAATGTTGAATTATTAAGTAGTAAATACAGAATTATACAATAATTTTCTGGATAAGAGAATGTAATAAACAAGTGCTGCATACAGACAGATTGTTATGGAAACATTTAACTGCTGTTTAGTGTATCAATAACACATGCCTAATGGTATGTCATGTATTATTGGGCACTTTTAAGTGAGTATACTGAAATTCTTAAGCTTTTTTAGCGGGTATACTCCATATGCCCGCATATCACGTAGACTACACCACTGGTCAGCGTATCACTTCTCCTTAACTGGTCTAAAAATCATACAGCGTATGTACAATAGGGCAGGAAGACCGAAGAGTAAATTACAGCGCCTTGTGAGAACACTTCCTGTAACAGGCAGCCTTTAACTGTTGAGAGCAAAAACACTTCCAGTTAGTGAGAAAGACTGTCAAATCAGCATGTTTTTGTGATGTTGCTTTTACTTCTCTAATGTGAGTCCATGCGGGCAGACTGCTCGCAGACTTGGCCACTGGCTGAGGCCAATTGTCTGAGTTGGGCATCGGAGCCCAGAACTCCCTACTTGGAGAGAAAGCGGAGAGAAAACCGTGAAGGAGTTTCAGCAGCCATCCCTTAGACAGGAAGACTCTAGAGGAAACACCAGAAAGCCATTAACTAACCACAGAATTATGGTGATCTATTTGCTGGGTTGGGCAACAGACAGCTAATGAACAAGCCTCAACTCCCCTCCATCACTAGCTCACACTCGCTCCACCCACACTCCATCTCACACACACTGCATGTCCACACACTGAGAAGAGATCCTGGAAGAGCTTTTGCTTGTACAAGAACAGTGCGGCAGATTAATGTCTGATTCTGAAACCAGGAGGGAAAAAAGAGTTATTTTGTCTCACTGGGATTCCACTTACTACCCTCCTATATCTAAAACGTTCTCATACCCATTTGAAAAAAAAACAAGTCCATCCCCCACCCCCAACCCCTAAACAACACATGCACACATCTCCTAATTAAGAGCGAGGCGGTGGGGCTTTTTTGTGTCTGTGGTTATGCTTGCAATGTTAGTGTCTGGAGTGTGAAAACAGATCTGATGGAGCAGTGCCCTCAGCTCTCCCTGATCAGGCTCCAGCAGGTATCTCCCCCCATCCTCTCATGATTGACAGCTCACAGGTCAGCCGCCCATCTCTCGGACTGTTAGAGGGTGGGCGGTAAAGAGATTTGGAATGCTTGGGACCCTGATTGCTTTATTGCTCGCCTGTCAGAACCATTGTACGGCTCTGTATTATTAGGGCTCGCCATCTCTCACCGTCTGGAAGGTGTCGCGTCTCAGCTCTGCATAAAGAATCACCACTCTATTGAAAACCCTCTTTCTTTTTTGGCTGAAAGGAAGAAAGCACAGATTTTTCCACACAATCTCCTGTACTGGTTTGTCAGATAATGCAACACAAGAGTCTCCAGGGAATGCTTTCGATGGGGCTGCTTTACACTCAAATGAAGGAGATTCAAGATCCCATTTGGCAATAATTTATCACAGCATTACCAATGATAGTCTATAACACTATACAGAAAGTACTCTGATGTGTCTATTTGGTGTCTAATCAGCTCAGGTTTTTTTTATGGTGTGAACATGACTAATATAGCAGAAGACAACAACCTTTTGTTAGTCCAATTTTCACTCTTGGTATTGTTGATTTACTTTATAACTCTATGTCTTAAAAACCTCTTAAATAACTTGTGCCTGTAACTCAAGGCAGTATAAAAGGCAAAGTAATGAATATTTCAAAGACATATCACAATTCTACATAAATTTGCCTATGATGTGGATAATGTTAACAGTAAACATCACAAAAATAGCAAAAAACTAGCAAAAAGAAGGCAATCACCACAAAATATGTGCAACACATTTGATAGTTTAGGTATTTTTTTATTTTATCTTTACATGTACAGTATGTCATTTGTGTATTACTAGCAAGTAGCCCTGGCGTTCATTAGATTATGCCAATGGATTTTGAACCTTTTTTCATTATAGTTTTTGATGGAGAACAGTTAAGGAGTGATTCTAGAATCTGACCTTTAGTGGCGCTTAGCCCCCAGTGTTGACAATGGCTCTTGGCTTGAACAACGCAAGGGCCATTGGCATCAAAAGTCAGAGGTGGGGACTCGAGTCACATGATTTGGACTCGAGTTAGACTCAAGTCATTAATATAGACTTGGCTTGAAAAAATGTTCAGAGACTTGTGACTTGACTTTCACACAAATAACTTGAGACTTGACTTGGATTGAATCTGTTTACTTGAAAATACTTGATATTTTACCCTAAATCTAAAGTTTAAAACACATTAATAATGTGTTAATTTTCACTCATTATGTATAAACAGACGCAGACCATCCCTCTCATCACCCCAGAGAAATGCAACACTCTTTGAACTAGCCGATACACGGTCACGTGGTTCATGCGGCTCTCAATATTTCCAAACAGCTCATCGCTGACGGTCAGTTTGAGTGGCTACTGGCGCGACATAAACAAAAACAGAGAAAACCCTTCCTAAACACCGAGAATGAACTACGTTCAATGCTGGAACCGCTGATGTTTGGAACTATTTGCGGCTGCATGACCCACGTGACTTCCGCATTCCATTCTTTCTATAAAAGTCTATGGTAGTGTTGCAACTCTTTGTTCATACGGCTCTGGTCCCTCTGGTTCTTCACATTATGTATGTATGTGTGCATGAGCTGCAGTACACCCAAATTAACAAGAATTTTAAAAATCAGAAGAACAAACAAACAAAACAAAAAAACGCTCAAGGCATCTTTATGTTTATCAGTGTGCAAAGGACTAGAGCAGAAGAACTTCCCTGCACCCTTTTCAAACCCAGTGTACCTCAAACAACTGCTCTGGATCCAGCATTTTCTCTGTTCTGGGTGGAACACCATGTGTTGGGCAGTCAAGACATGAAGACAGGTGACACAAAAAGTTAAAGGTAAAGACTATTTAGTGCACTTTTTCCGGTATTTTTATTTATTTCTTCTTCTTCTTTCGGCTGTTCCCTTTTCAGGGGTTGCCACAGCGAATCATCATCCTCCCCCTCACTCTGTCCTCTGCATCATCTGTCCTCACTCCAACTACCTTCATGTCCTCTCTAACTGCATCCATATATCTCCTCTTTGGCCTCCCTCTTTGTCTTTTTTCCTGGCAGCTGCATTTCTAACATCCTTCTACCAATATACCCACTGTCCCTCCTCTGGACATGTCCAAACCATCTCAGTCTGGCCTCCCTAACTTTATCTCCCAGTTGTTCAACATGTGCTGTACCTCTGATGATCTCATTTCTGATCTTATCCATCCTTGTCACTCCTAAGGAGAACCTCAGCATCGTAATTTCTGCTACTTCCAGTTCTTTCTCCTGTATTTTTGTCAGTGCCACTGTCTCCAGACCATACAATATAGCTGGTCTCGTAAACTTTTCCTTTGACCTTTGCTGACACCTTTTTGTCACAAATCACTCCTGAAACTTTTCTCCATCCACTCCATCCTGCCTGGACTCTCTTTTTCACCTCTTTACCACAGTCCCCATTTTCCTGGACAGTGGACCCCAAGTACTTGAAGTCCTGCACCTTTGTGACCTCTGCTCCTTGTAGCCTCACTGTTCCACTGGCCTCCCTCTCATTCACACACATGTACTCTGTCTTACTACGGCTGACTTTCATTCCTCTTCTTTCAAGTGAATACCTCCACCTCTCCAAGTTCTCTTCCACCTGTTCCCTGTTCTCACCACATATCACAATGTCATCTGCAAACATCATAGTCCATGGGGATTCCTGCCTGACCTCATTTGTTAGTCGGTCCATCACCAGAGCAAACAAGAAGGGGCTCAGAGCCGATCCTTGATGCAATCCCACCTCCACCTTGAAGCTATCTGTCATTCCTACAGCATATCTCACCACTGTCCTGCTGTCCTCATACATGTCCTGTACCAGTCTAACATTAGCACTTTGAGATTTTCATTAATGAAAAGTGCGTTATAAATTGAATTCATTATTATTATTATTATTATAACATACTTTTCTGCCACTCCAGATTTCCTCATGCAATACCACACCTCCTCTCTTGGCACCCTGTCATATGCTTTTTCTAAATCCACAAACACACAATGGAGTTCTTTCTGACCCTCTCTGTACTTCTCTATCAACATCCTCAAAGCAAAGATGGCATCTGTGGTGCTCTTTCTTGGCATGAAACCATACTGCTGCTCACAGATAGTCACCTCTTGTCTAAGCCTTCCTTCCACAACTCTCTCCCAGATCTTCATCGTGTGGCTCATCAACTTAATTCCCCTGTAGTTGCTACAACTCTGTACATCACCCTTGTTCTTAAAAATGGGAACCAGCACACTTCTTCTCCATTCTTCAGGCATTTTCTCACCCTCAAATATTCCATTAAATATTTGAGTCAAAAACCTCACTGCCATCTCTCCAAGACATTTCCAAACCTCCACTGGTATGTCATCAGGTCCTACTGCCTTCCCCTTCTTCATTCTTTTCAAAGCTTTCCGGACTTCACCCTCACTAATCTTTCCCACTTCCTGGTCCACAGTTTCTATGACCTCCACTCTTCTTTCTCTTTCATTCTCTTCATTCATTAGCTCCTCAAAGTAATCCTTCCATCTTCCCATCACACTCTCCTCACTTGTTAGAACATTCCCATTCCCATCTTTAATAAGCCTAACCTGTTGCACATCCTTTCCAGCCTGATCCCTCTGTCTTGCCAATCGGTACAAGTCCTTCTCGCCCTCTTTAGTGTCCAGTCTCCCATACAACTCATTGTACGCCCTCTGCTTTGCCTTAGCTACTTCCCTCTTTGCTCTATGTCCCATCTCCTTATATTCCTGTCTCCTCTCTTCAGTCCTCTCACTGTCATATTTCTTCTTGGCTAATCTCTTTCTTTGAATGGCGTCCTGCACTTCACTATTCCACCACCAGGTTTCCTTATCATCCATTCTCTGTCCAGATGACACACCAAGTACCTTCCTACCTGTCTCTCTAATTACTGTTGCTGTAGTAGCCCAGTCACTTGGAAGCTCTTTCTTACCACCCAGAGCCTTTAACAGCTCGTCTCTGAATTTCTCACAACATTCTTCCTTCTTTAGCTTCCACCATTTGGTCTTCTTCTCTGATTTTACTCTTTTTCTCTTCTTCGCAACAACAGTCATTCTACACACAACCATCCGATGCTGTCTGGCCACGCTCTCCCCTGCTACAACCTTACAGTCTCCAATCTCCCTCAGGTTTCCTCTTCTACACAGAATGTAGTCGACCTGTGTACTCCTTCCTCCACTCTTATAGGTCACTCTATGTTCCTCCCTCTTTTGGAAATAGGTATTGACTATAGCCATTTCCATTCTCTTGGCAAAATCCACCACCATCTGTCCTTCCTGGTTTCTTTCCTTGACACCAAACCTACCCATCACTTCCTCATCCCCTCTGTTTCCTTCACCAACATGTCCATTCAGGTCTGCTCCAATCACCACTCTTTCCTCCCTGGGAATACTCTCTATCACTTCATCCAAATCTTTCCAAAATTATCTTTCTCCTCCCCATCACATCCAACCTGTGGAGCATAACCACTGACGATGTTTAGCATCAGACCTTCTACTTCTACCTTCAGGCACATCACCCTATCTGACACTCTCTTCACCTCTACTACATTCTTTGCCAACTCCTCCTTCAGGACCACCCCTACTCCATTTCTCTTTCTATCCACACCATGGTAAAACAGTTTGAACCCTGCTCCAATACTGCGAGCCTTGCTGCCCTTCCACTTGGTCTCTTGGACACATAAAACATCTACCTTTCTTCTCTGCATCATGTCAGCCAGCTCTCTACCTTTGCCTGTCATTGTCCCCACATTTAGAGTTGCAACCCTCAGTCCTACATTCTTCACTTTCCTCCTCTCCCTCTGTCTCCTGACACGTTTCCCTCCTCGGTCTTCGACTAACAGTAGTACAATTTCCGCCGGCACCCTGTTTGTCAACAGCACCGGTGGCGGACGTTGTTAACCCGGGCCTCGACCGATCCGGTATGGTTTCACTTTGATGAACTCGCATTATGGTTTTGGCAAGTGTTTTACATCGGATGCCATTCCTGACACAACCCTCACCATTTACCCGGGCTTGGGACCGGCACAAGATATACACTGGCTTGTGCTCTCTAGTGGCTGGTTTGCTGATTATAAAAGGGAACTAGGAAGGCAATATTCCAGAATTACATTGTTTATTTGCCGTAAAACACATTTTAAATGATGTGAGTGGATGTAAACATTAAATACAAAGTATTTTAACTAGTTTCAATCTACTGAAAGATGCATCCACAGTATCTATATGATCAGTTGTTTATTTTTACAGAAGTGGATGATACCTCAGATTCCTATCCTGAAATTGACATCACATCAAGGAGCATGGCTGAGTTCAATCAAGCAGACACAGTGGTATATCAAACATTCACAAAACATACATTTTTTATTTTGGGGGGTGGAATATTGCACTTGTAATTTACTTTTTGTGTTGAATTTTGTTCAGTATTTTGTGCAGACAGTTTCAGTTGAAATACCAGAAGGTTTTTTTATATATATGTTTGAGACTAAATAATACCTTACTAACTAAAGTAACTTAAATAAAATTAACCCTTGTTGTTTATTTTAGTTTGTAATGTATCAAATATGAAACCAAAGCAGTTTGCCAGGGCTAAATGTTTTTAGTTTATTTTAGAGAGAGAGAAAAAGATCATAATTCCGCTGCAGACGAGGGAGGGATGGGGGCGACCTGAAGAAGAGCCTGTGCAGATTACTTCTACTAGCATATTTAGCTTTATACCAGCACATTCATTCATCCATTCAACCTTTATTTAGTCAGGTAAATCTTTTGAACCTCATGGGCTCATTTACGAAAGCGACCTGCTAAAACTAAAGAACAATGAACAGCAGTGATAGAATTTCATTAAACAATAAACAAACAAACAATAAACAATAGAAAACAAAAAGAGAGAAAAAAACAAAAGATTTTTTTTTTCTTTTTTTTAACAAAGTATCAAAAAACTAGCAAAACATTATAAGGTAGACGTTACGGTGAAGCGATGAATAACCTGAAAACAACCGGAAAAGCTCTGAGGTTTAGTATCTACAGTACTAACGTTGGGCACGTTTTATTGAAAGAGGTGGGACACAATCTTATTTATCTGAAATTAGCACAGACAGAGCGCAGCCAAAGCCTTAAAGTCCTCCATCACCGAGCCTGTCTGTTAGTTTCAACATCAGGTGTAATACAAGACAGGTCATGCAGCCACACTGCTGCAATACTGTGGAATAAATGCTGATAATTGTTTTAGTTTAATGTATTATCTTTAATTGCGTTTTGCAATGATAGTATGCACCTACTGTTTTTAGTTTGTAGTAAGCCTGGATGGAATTTTGGACTCTGTGCAGCTCCTAGAGATTAAATGTCCTCTAAATAGCTCCATGTCATTTGCACAGTTTTGTGTTGGCCAAATTGTTACATCAGATGCTCAGAAGATGAGAAGTAACTCATACTTACCAATGGGCAAAGTGGATTCTACGTCCAGGTGAGTAAATGTTGCAATTTGCAGTATATGTACTTATGTGACAGGTATTGTAAACCTTCATTAAAACTATTGTACATTTATTCTTCCAGGTTCAGCTGACAATGACGTGCCTGGAGCTGCAGAGCTGCACGCTGGTTATCTGGGGCCTCATGTATCAACCATGCGTGCGCACAAAAACATTGCGCACGTCACTTCCCACGCAAAAGCCCGTATGTATCAAAACTGAACTGAACGTGAATATATGCGCATCCAGGTACATATCCACGCAAGCTCCCGAGCAGGCGTACGCACGTTTCTGTGGTTCTTGTTCCTTTGGCGACACTTACAGGTGTTTCAGAGAAACTGAAGCCCCACAGTCTGTGGTTGACTTTAAGAGCGGCTTGAAGACCTTTCTTTTCAACCGAGCATACTCTTCCTCCTCATGATTCTACTTTTGATCTGAGTTGATACTGTTGTTGATTTTAATTGTTTTATTATTTGTCTTATTGACATTCAAATATGTTGCACCTTGTAGCACTTTGAGATTTCCATTAATGAAAAGTGCGTTATAAATTGAATTCATTATTATTATTATTATTATTATTATTATTAACAGTTCAAGATGTGTAAATGATTAATATTCCCTCCAAACACACGATTAACAAGTATTACATCCACATGACGCAGTGAAATAAAGGACGCGCAACGTTGTGCCAAAAATAAATTTAACAGGAACGGATTCA
Organism: Garcialebias charrua; assembly: GCA_038048925.1. NCBI lineage: Eukaryota > Metazoa > Chordata > Actinopteri > Cyprinodontiformes > Rivulidae > Garcialebias > Garcialebias charrua. The sequence continues at coordinate 27,323 of JBBPBX010013972.1, read as the reverse complement.
TTCAGCCTTACTGGAGGTTATAATAAATAGTGTAACACGCAGAGCATTTATTTAGAAACAGATATAGTTTTCCGATCTAGGATATGGCTTATCAGCCGTTTTCAGAAATAATAATTTTCCAGTTTGGCACTGCATGCTGCGCTCTGGGGAGCCGTGCATCACGCGTGCATACAGAAGCAGCGGTCAAACTGTTCCACAGAGGGAGCTGCAGGTCGATCGGGACTGTGCAGTCCAGTCCACACAAAGCCGGATCATGTCCAATGGAATGGTCTCATCCATATGTTTCCAAAGGCTGAGTGGTCGCGCTTGGAGCGCGCGCGCACCCTCACCGGTGTCGACACGGCAGCTGGAGGTGTTTCATTATCTGCGTTTATTGTAGATTTCTCCAAAATGACACGTGAAAGTACACCTTATATAACTTGTAGGAGAGCAAAAGCTTCACAGACAGACTGCGCACAGGGCTGCGGGCTGATGTCATGAAATGTCTCCACCAAGACGCACAGACTCGTTTCTTCACATCATCTACATAAACAAAGATCTATGTTCTAGCAAACATCCAAGTAAGTTCCTCTGTGTTTACAGTAATAATGGTAATAAACTCGTGCGCAAAGTTAATATTTCCACACAGAATGAATGAATGAGCCGGTTCGCGCACCACAGCAGGGTGCGCGCGCACACAAATACCGACAATCACTCGTTCTTTGCATGATGAACACATTTTATTACTATTCTTACTTAGGATGTTTGTCCTCACTCATATTATATTGAATTCATTATTTTCCCGAATCTAGAAATGATTTCTGATCGCGCAGGGATCAAACAAACATGTCCTTCACACATGCAGGAAGTAATTTGCATCTGTTTAACATATGTAAATGTAGGCGTGTCAGGGGAGGTGTCTCACGTGCGCTCAGTTCCACGTCAATTGTGATGTACAAAAGGAATGTGCGTGGATTCAGGTGTACGCACAGTTTGATAAATCTGGATCTTTTTGTGCGTAGACACTTTTCTGGATTTCACCGTACGTCACTTTTCAGTAGGAAATCCACGCAGGTTTTTGATACATGAGGCCCCTGGACACCAACAGAACACCTGGAGTTGGACTTTTCTTTTTTTACAAAGACTTTACAGATAAACAGATGAAACACTTCCATAACTTTTACTTTTCAAACATGTTTCCAACATTGATAGATTAATTTTTTGCAAATAAGATTCAGCTCTGCCACAAATACCTTGATCTATTTAAAATGCAGTAAGCACATAAATATTCATAAACAACACATCAAGAGCACTGTATGAAGCTTTGGAGAAAATACCAGTCTTAGGCCCTGTACACACGTAGCCTGGTGTTTGAAAAACGAATATCTGCGCAAAAAAAAATCTCCGTACATACATGTTCAGATATTTAAAATTTTCGTCTACATTTCCTAGTTTTTTTTTTCTGTAATGAATATGCTGAACCCATAGGTGGCAGTGTAGTGTCGTCACAACTCTTCAAAGCAACAACAACTTCCTGTTATTATTTCTTTCTTTTTTTTTCATTTGTGTGGACAGACCGTGAGGTTGAACTACTATTAAATACCGTGTTGGAGTACAAAGTTAATAAAACACAGGAAAATGTTGACTGGGAATCATGTCCAACTGGGAATCATGTCAGAGCAGGTAGGCTATGTTGACATTTTTTAGCGCTTTTATCTCCGAGCAGTATGTCACGTCAGCGCCGCTCCAGCTGGAGCAGAAAACTCCGGTTCTGAAAGTCCACATGCAAACTCGAACGTGGAGAATTCTCAAATCTCAACTTTGGTCAGAGTTTTTTTTATTATTCGTTTATAGTTACATAAACTGGAGTTCACGTGTGGATGAAAGGCCAAATCGCATGATAAACTGTTCGGTTTTACTGATATCCGGCTACATGTGTACAGGGCCTTAATAGTTGTTTATATTAGTTTTTAGTTTTATTTAAAAAATTAAACTCCAAGGCATAATATCACCTTCAGACATATTAACTCCATCCAACCATCCATCATCTTCCTCCTGGTTTTACGTCATGTCACAGGGGCAGCAGCTTGAGCAGGGAGTGTCCAGACATTTCTTTCCAGAGCAACTTCTTCCATCTCTTCTGGGAGGACTCTTACGGCCTTCCCAGACCACTCCAGCATGTCCTGGGTCTTCCCTGGGGTCTCCTCCCAGTCTACATGTTAACATACAATAAAATGTACAGACAACAATAAAAACATTATTTTGCAACCAACATATTTGTTTCAGTTGTACCTCGTTTGTCTTCACAAAACGATCAATGAAAGTGATGTGAAAGTGTAATAACAATATTCAGCATGCATCAGGGTGTAATAACAAATAGCTTTTCAGTTTTCACTTTTTGACATTGTGATGTTTTCAACAGCTGTGCTACATCATCCATTACAAAGCTCTGTCTTTGTTTCATCAAAGTAATTACAACTTGATCTACAACAGGCAGACAATGAAACAAGCAAATTGTTGTAAGCAGGAAACAACTTACATTACACATTTGATGGAGGACCTTTTTCAGTTGTGTTCTTCCATTCCTGGATCTGACCACTGACATCAGGCATCACAGGACGACGTTGATGTTGAGCACAGCTACTCTAATGGAACTGTTATCATTGGTGTATATAGTTTTAACAGCTTGACATAAAAAATGACCAATTCCAAAATTGCCTGACTGAAGTACTAAATTATGGTGTGTGGTGTCAAATGCTTTATGAACTAGTAGTTGTGTTTGTGTGTATGTATGAGTGAGTACTGTTGGGTTTGTTTGTGTGTATGGATGAGTGAGAACTTACCTTGCAGTTGCTGAGGGCTGGAGATAGGAGTTCCTAACCACCTGTTGCCAATCCATTTAATGAGTCCAGCTGCTATTTAAGCCTTGGAGGAGGTTCCAGTCTTCGCTGAACCATTAAGTCACTTTGGGTACTGTGAGACAGCCATTTTTAGTATACTCCTTGAACTTGTGTTTGTTCAATTATGTCTTCTTGTGTTCTTCAACTAGACAAATCCGTGACTCACCTCTGGAACCTGAACCTGACAAGCTGCCTCCAACTGGACTCCTTCTCTGAGAAACTCTGTCCTCCAGCCTGACACTCCTCCACCAGCAACCACCTGCAAGACACTGTCTAGGACTTTTGGAAATTACAAGGATTTACTCACCAAATGGACATCCGCCTCTTCCATGGTCTGCCTCCTCCAAGTTCCTTCTGTAAGAGAGAGACTCAATTAAATACTACAATTGCAATATTCCTCCACAAGACATCATCATTAATCCTTTTCCCTTTCCTTCCAGGAACCCCGACTTCCTTTATCCAGCACTGTAAATAAACTCACTTTAACTGATTACCTGTGTTGTGATCCTTCTCAGCTCTGGTTTGAATTGAGTACTATTTCAGTAATCCATTACAACAATGAACATCCTGGAAGAAGATATAACTTTCATCATAAATGTAGCTTCATGTACTGTACAAGCATTAGTGTTATGATTCTGGTGCCTCCACACATCTATTAAAAATTTGCATGAAGAGGTTCACGTTTAAATTAACTGCTGTGCAATTTAATACTTGCTATGCATTAGTAACTCAGTGCTGTTTTTGTTTCCTTCCAACACAGATAGTGTCACTTTTGTCAAAGATGGACTCACTCACAATATGCCACCTACAAGGCTGTAATTTTCAAGTGTCACAATTGTTCTTTAAATTAAGAATATAATCAGTCACGTGCTGATTGTGGGCATGCATGTGGGCCAAGTCTGTTTAAAAAATATTTAATGAACACTGATTTGAAGTATGCTGTGTTCACATACATTTTATGGTTTTGTTCACAGACAAGTTGAAGAACTGTGTATTGAAAAGGGTTTTACATGTTTTATTTGTTTTATGTCTGTTACTTTTTACAGTATGTCCTTTAACTCATTTTATTGCGGTTGCACTGTTAATTAACAAAGATTTACTGTGCCCTCTTTTTATTAATTTTTATCTTGTAAATTCATTTATTTTCTGAAACGCAAGGTGTTTCTGAAGGGTGCTACTTTGTAGATAAATAGTTTATTACAGTACATTATTATTATTTCTATGAACAATGTCTTGCTGCATCCTTCCTTCTTCCAGGCACTTTCTTTTTAAAATGTGTGTGCTGATGAAATAAAGTGAGTTAACTGCAAACTCAGGGTGTCATATAGCTGTTAAACTGCTAGTCAGAGTGTCATAAAGCTGTTAAACTGCTAGTCAGAGTGTCATACAGCTGTTAAGCTGCTAGTCAGAGTGTCATATAGTTGTTAAACTGCTAGTCAGAGTGTCATAAAGCTGTTAAACTGCTAGTCAGAGTGTCATAAAGCTGTTAAACTGCTAGTCAGAGTGTCATACAGCTGGTAAACTGCTAGTCAGAGTGTCGTACAAATGTTAAACTGCTACAGAAGAACATGTTGATTTCACAGCGGATAGATGCAGCTGTCGATTTGCGCTGAACGTATGGCATATGCAGATGTATGCTGGCTGCACAGAACACTGCTGCAGCGTATCTGGTGCATCCGTCTGCTCTGTGCCATTTAAAAACTCCAAGGATCGACCGCACGAAAAGCAAAACCTCGTCAATATATTTATAAGTGTCCCACAGAACGGGCAAAACGCGACTCGACTGTTGTCCATTTTGGGTCGAAATTTTTTTGGGTCGAAAGTTTTGCAACTTCAAAAAAATCTGGAGAAATAATCCACAACAATCAAATATTGTTTTTCCTTAAACTGGAAAAGATCAGCTCCCACCATGGCCCATGGTCTTTGTGGGAATTCAGTGGGCAGTAGTGGCTCTTTGTGTTTTGTTCTCTCCCGACAGCATGTGTCGCAGGTCTCCAACAGCTTAATCAGCTCGCTGCTGAGACCCGGCCACCACACTGAATGTTTGGCCCTTTCTCTGCATTTAGTTATTCCCAAGTGACCCTCATGTAGTTTCAAAAGAATGTCCTTTCTGAGAGAAGCTGGAATCACTATTCTGCTACCATAAAGAAGCAGATCATTTTGAACAGTAAGTTCACCTGAGAATGGCAGATAAGGCTGAACACTTTTCTCAGTAGAGTATTTATCTGGCCATCCTTCTACACAGAACTTTTTCAGCTGTTTGAGTATGCTGTCGTCGTCCTGATGTCTTTGGATTTCTCTCAGTTGTGGTTCCGTGGCAGGTAAAGATGCAACGACTGAGTCAACATACAAGTTGACCTCCTCTTCTTGCAGACCTCCTGACTCGCTGGAGATCGGAGCTCTGGACAAAACGTCAGCTGTAGCAATATTTTTTGGAACCTCCTGCCTCACAGCTTCAATGGAGTCCAAACTAATTTGGTTTATTCTGGCAATCAGTTTTAATGCCATTGCAGCACGTCCACTCAGCAGTGATGTACACAAGTCCTTCACAACATAAATGTCCTCCTTGGTACTACCACTGTTGTTACAGAGAGTTGCTGTAAACTTGCCTTTCACCTTTAAATCGGTGCCTCCCAGTCCCTGTAGGATTTTCTTTGGTTTATCTAATTTGCCTAATTGATGCTGAAAATACCATGCCTCTGGGACAGCTGTGACATCAGCTCCTGTATCTATTTTAAATACAGTCTTATGTTTGTCCACCAGTATGTCTGTCATCCATGAATTTTCATTAGCTTCTGTAGAAAGTGATCCCAGGAAAGCAACATCCTTGTCTATTTTTGTGCTTTTTGTTTCAAATCCAGCATTTACTTCACATATTTTTTTATTTCTGCAGACTTTTGCAAAATGTCCCTTCTTTCCACAATAATTGCAGGCTGCTTCTCTAGCAGGGCATTGCTGCATACTGTGTCCTTTCATGTCACCACATCTTCTGCACTGGACCCTTTTATCCTGTGTTGTTTTTGTGACAAAAGGTTTGAACGCGGCCTTCGGTTGTCTGTAGCGCACGCTCCCGCTCGCATGAACGCGGTCCAACTGTGCCCCCACAATGTCCGGCTTGAAGTTAGCATGAAGCATTTCCTGTTGCTTTTTTACTAGCTCGCTCTGACGGGCTCTGTTTAACGCCTTCTCTAGGACATGCCCGGAACACCTCACCAGGGAGGCGTCCAGGAGGCATCCTAACCAGATGCCCGAGCCACCTCAACTGGCTCCTCTCGATGTGGAGAAGCAGCGGCTCTACTCCGAGTCCCTCCCAGATGACTGAGCTTCTCACCCTATCTCTAAGGGAGAGTCCAGACACCCTGCGGAGAAAACTCATTTCAGCCGCTTGTATCCGAGATCTCGTTCTTTCGGTCATAACCCAGAGCTCATGACCATAGATGAGGGTGGGAACGTAGATCGATCGGTAAATTGAGAGCTTTGCCTTTTGACTCAGCTCTCTCTTCACCACGACAGACCGGTACAGCGCCCGCTTCACTGCGGACGCTGCACCTATCCGCCTATCGATCTCACGCTCCAGTTTTCCCTCATTCGTGAACAAGACCCCGAGATACTTAAACTCCTCCACTTGGGGCAGGACCTCCTCCCCGACCCGGAGAAGGCATGCTACCCTTTTCCGGCTCAAGACCATGGCCTCGGATTTGGAGGAACTGATCCTCATCCCGGCCGCATCACATTCAGCTGCAAACCGCTCCAGCGAAAGCTGTAGATCACGAACTGATGAAGCCAATAGGACCACATCATCTGCAAAAAACAGAGAAGCGATTCTAAGGCCACCAAAACGGATCCTCTCAACACCTTGGCTGCGCCTAGAAATTCTGTCCATAAAAGTTATGAACAGAATCGGTGACAAAGGGCAACCTTGGCGGAGTCCAACTCTCACTGGAAACGAGCCTGACTTACTGCCAGCGATGCGGACCAAGCTCTGACACCGGTCGTACAGGGACCTAACAGCCCATATCAAAGGGCCTGGTACCCCATACTCCCGGAGTACCCCCCACAGAACCCCCCGAGGGACGCGGTCGAATGCCTTTTCCAAGTCCACAAAGCACATGTAAACTGGTTGGGCAAACTCCCACGCACCCTCCAGGACCCTGCTGAGGGTGTAGAGCTGGTCTAGTGTTCCACGACCAGGACGAAAACCACACTGCTCCTCCTGAATCCGAGGTTCGACTATCCGACGGACCCTCCTCTCCAGAACCCCTGAATAGACCTTACCAGGGAGGCTTAAGAGTGTGATCCCCCTATAGTTGGAACACACCCTACGGTCCCCCTTTTTGAATAGGGGAACCACCACCCCAGTCTGCCAATCCAAGGGAACTGCCCCCGATGTCCATCGCGATATTGCAGAGTCGCCTAAGCCAACACAACCCCACAACATCCAGAGCCCTAAGGAACTCCGGACGAATCTCATCCACCCCTGGAGCCCTGCCACCGCGGAGCTTTTTATCCACCTCGGCGACCTCAGCACAAGAGATTGGAGAGCCCGACCCAATGTCCCCAGGCTCCGTTTCCTCAGTGGAAGACGTGCCAGCAGGATTGAGGAGGTCTTCGAAGTATTCCGCCCATCGACTCACAACATCCCGAGTTGAGGTCAACAGCACGCCATCCCCACCATAAATGGTGTTGGTCGCGTACCGCTTTCCCCCCCTGAGACGCCGGATGGTGGACCAGAATCGCCTCGAAGCCGTACGGAAGTCATTCTCCATGGCCTCTCCAAACTCCTCCCACGCCCGAGTTTTTGCCTCAGCAACCACCCGAGCCGCATGCCGCTTGGACTGCCGGTACCTATCTGCTGCTTCCGGGGTCCCACAGGCCAAAAAGGCCCAATAGGACTCCTTCTTCAGCTTGACAGCATCCCTCACCGCCGGTGTCCACCACCGGGTTCGAGGGTTGCCACCACGACAGGCACCAACAACCTTGCGGCCACAACTCCGATAAGCTGCCTCGACAATAGAGGCGCGGAACATGGCCCACTCGGGCTCAATGTCCCCCGCCTCCCTCGGAACGTGTTCAAAGCTCTCCCGGAGGTGGGAGTTAAAGCTCCGTCTTACGGGAGACTCTGCCAGACGTTCCCAGCAGACCCTCACAATACGTTTGGGTCTGCCAGGTCTGACCGGCATCCTCCCCCACCATCGGAGCCAACTCATCACCAGGTAGTGGTCAGTTGACAGCTCCGCCCCTCTCTTCACCCGAGTGTCCAGGACATGCGGCCGCAGATCAGATGAGACGACAACAAAGTCGATCATCGAACTGCAACCTAGGGTGTCCTGGTGCCAAGAGCACATATGGACACCCTTATGCCTGAACATGGTGTTCGTTATGGACAATCCATGACGAGCACAGAAGTCCAACAACAGAACACCACTCGGGTTCAGATCAGGGGGGCCGTTCCTCCCAACCACACCCCTCCAGGTCTCACTGTCATTGCCCACGTGAGCGTTGAAGTCCCCCAGCAGAACAAGGGAGTCCCCAGGAGGCGCACCCTCCAATACCCCCTCCAAGGACTCCAAAAAGGGTGGGTAATCTGCGCTGCCGTTTGGCGCATAGGCACAAACAACAGTCAGAGCCCGTCCCCCCACACGTAGGCGAAGGGAGGCTACCCTCTCGTTCACCGGGGTGAACCCCAACGTACAGGCACCAAGATGGGGGGCAACAAGTATGCCCACTCCTGCTCGGCGCCTCTCACCAGGGGCAACTCCAGAGTGGAAGAGTGTCCAACCCCTCTCAAGGAAACTGGTTCCAGAGCCAGAGCCATGCGTTGAGGTGAGTCCGACTATTTCTAGCCGGAACCTCTCAACCTCACACACTAGCTCAGGCTCCTTCCCCACCAGAGAGGTGACATTCCATGTCCCAATGGCCAGCTTCTGTAGCCGAGGATCAGACCGCCAGGGTCCCCGCCCTCGGCCACCACCCATTCCACAATGCACCCGACCCCTTTGGCCCCTCTCACAGGTGGTGAGCCCATGGGAAGGGGGACCCACGTCTCCTCTTCGGGCTGTGCCCGGCCGAGCTCCATGGGTAAAAGCCCGGCCACCAGGCGCTCGCCAACGTGCCCCTCCTCCGGGCCTGGCTCCAGAGTGGGGCCCCGGTGACCCGCGTCCGGGCGAGGGAACATTGTTTCCAGTGATTTGACTCATCATAAGGGGTCTTTGGGCTGCACTTTGTCTGGTCCCTCACCTAGGACCTGTCTGCCTTGGGTGACCCTACTAGGGGCATGAAGCCCCTGACAGCATAGCTCCTAGGATCATTGTGACACTCAAACCCCTCCACCACGGTAAGGTGGGGGCAGCCCAGGGAGGGCCAGGATTCTCTTGCAAAATAGATTTTTCATCTCAATGGAAATTTCCTGGTGAAATAAAGGTTAAATAAGAATAAATAAATAAATAAGAAAGTAATAATTCTATGTACAACTGAACAATTTGTGGCTTCACCCTAATTTAACATGGCCCCCAAGATTAACCAACACAAAAGTGGTTTCAACTCAGTTTTACAGACACTGAGACATACTTGGTGTGGTAGTGATCTATTATTATCCATGACACTGACTTTGAGCTATATATATTGTGTGACATCTTTGCTTTAAAGTTTGGCATTAACTGTTAAAATCACAATGTTAGCTAAATATTTCTTGAATCAATTAAAAATAATTTGGTGGAACTCATGGAAACAAATCAATGGATCTACATGTAAGAGTCTTCAACATACAGTACTGAGTTAAGCGAACTTCAGACTACCTCCACAGGTGTCTGTCCTTAGTCAGCACATAAATGGCTGCAACACATTTTCTGAGTTCTAGTATATGAAATATTTATGGTGGCCCTGAGGTTTAAACGAACAATATTTGAAAAAACAGAATTACATTTCAAAAAACACAATTACATTAAGCCAAACAGGACGTGGTGTTTTTATTTAGAGGCAGTCCATGAAACATTAACAGATAGTCCACTGTCCTGATAAGAGGATGGTCAGCCAGCACAGTTCTAAGCCTCCACAAAAGTTGGGAGGGGGGTTGCGAAAGACAAAGCTTTTTCTAGCCTGTTTCGAGGCCAACTGGGGAGTTAGATACAGATAAGCCACAATTGTTTATTTTTTATTTTATTTTATTTATAACTTTATTCATTTTAAAATACAATACAAAACAATCCCATAAATGATAAAAATACAAAATATAAAAATGAAAGATAGCAGAAAGAAGAAAAAGCCTTATTATATATGCCCCTTTTTTCAAACAATTAGTTCAAACAACAATAATCTATAACTCTTTCTAATTTTTAACTCTAATACAATACACATTAAGCTACTTCATATCTATTTTTTTTAACAATTCAGTTTTGATCATTGAGTGTCCCAATGATCCTAGGAGCTTTGCTGTCAGGGGCTTTATGCCCTAGTAGGGTCACCCAAGGCAGACAGGTCCTAGGTGAGGGACCAGACAAAGTGCAGCCCAAAAACCCCTTATGATGAGTGAAATAAATGGACTAAGTTTTCCCTCGCCCGGACGCGGGTCACCGGGGCCCCACTCTGGAGCCAGGCCCGGAGGTGGGGCACGCTGGCGAGCGCCTGGTGGCCGGGCTTTTACCCATGGAGCCCGGCCGGGCACAGCCCGAAGAGGAGACGTGGGTCCCCCTTCCCATGGGCTCACCACCTGTGGGAGGGGCCAAAGGGGTCGGGTGCAATGTGAGATGGGTGGTGGCCGAGGGCGGGGACCCTGGCGGTCTGATCCTCGGCTACAGAAGCTGGCCATTGGGACATGGAATGTCACCTCTCTGGTGGGGAAGGAGCCTGAGCTAGTGTGTGAGGTTGAGAGGTTCCGACTAGAAATAGTCGGACTCACCTCAACGCATGGCTCTGGCTCTGGAACCAGTTTCCTTGAGAGGGGTTGGACACTCTTCCACTCTGGAGTTGCCCCTGGTGAGAGGCGCCGAGCAGGAGTGGGCATACTGGTTGCCCCCCATCTTGGTGCCTGTACGTTGGGGTTCACCCCGGTGAACGAGAGGGTAGCCTCCCTTCGCCTACGTGTGGGGGGACGGGCTCTGACTGTTGTTTGTGCCTATGCACCAAACGGCAGCTCAGACTACCCACCCTTTTTGGAGTCCTTGGAGGGGGTATTGGAGAGTGCGCCTCCTGGGGACTCCCTTGTTCTACTGGGGGACTTCAACGCTCACGTGGGCAATGACAGTGAGACCTGGAGGGGTGTGGTTGGGAGGAACGGCCCCCCTGATCTGAACCAGAGTGGTGTTCTGTTATTGGACTTCTGTGCTCGTCATGGATTGTCCATAACGAACACCATGTTTAAGCATAAGGGTGTCCATATGTGCTCTTGGCACCAGGACACCCTAGGTCGCAGTTCGATGATCGACTTTGTTGTCGTCTCATCTGATCTGCGGCCGCATGTCTTGGACAGGGTGTAGAGCTGGTCCAGTGTTCCACGACCAGCACGAAAACCACACTGCTCCTCCTGAATCCGAGGTTCGACTATCCGACGGACCCTCCTCTCCAGAACCCCTGAATAGACCTTACCAGGGAGGCTTAAGAGTGTGATCCCCCTATAGTTGGAACACACCCTACGGTCCCCCTTTTTGAATAGGGGAACCACCACCCCAGTCTGCCAATCCAAGGGAACTGCCCCCGATGTCCACGCGATATTGCAGAGTCGCGTAAGCCAACACAACCCTACAACATCCAGAGCCCTAAGGAACTCCGGGCGAATCTCATCCACCCCCGGAGCCTTGCCACCGCGGAGCTTTTTAACCACCTCGGCGACCTCAGCACCAGAGATCGGAGAACCCGACCCAAAGTCCCCAGGCTCCGCTTCCTCAGTGGAAGACGTGCCAGTAGGATTGAGGAGGTCTTCGAAGTATTCCGCCCACCGACTCACAACATCCCGAGTTGAGGTCAGCAGCACGCCACCCCCACCATAAATGGTGTTGGTCGCGTACCTCTTTCCCCCCCTGAGACGCCGGATGGTGGACCAGAATCGCCTCGAAGCCGTACGGAAGTCATTCTCCATGGCCTCTCCGAACTCCTCCCACGCCCGAGTTTTTGCCTCAGCAACCACCCGAGCCGCATGCCGCTTGGACTGCCGGTACCTATCAGCTGCTTCCGGGGTCCCACAAGCCAAAAAGGCCCAATAGGACTCCTTCTTCAGCCTGACAGCATCCCTCACTGCCGGTGTCCACCACCGGGTTCGAGGGTTGCCACCACGACAGGCACCAACAACCTTGCGGCCACAGCTCCGATAAGCTGCCTCAACAATAGAGGCGCGGAACACGGCCCACTCGGACTCCATGTCCCCCGCCTCCCTCGGAACGTGTTCAAAGCTCTCCCGGAGGTGGGAGTTAAAGCTCCGTCTTACGGGAGACTCTGCCAGACGTTCCCAGCAGACCCTCACAATACGTTTGGGTCTGCCAGGTCTGACCGGCATCCTCCCCCACCATCGGAGCCAACTCACCACCAGGTAGTGGTCAGTTGACAGCTCCGCCCCTCTCTTCACCCGAGTGTCCTTGGACTTGGAGAAGGCATTCGACCGCGTCCCTCAGGGGGTTCTGTGGGGGGTACTCCGGGAGTATGGGGTACCAGGTCCTTTGATAAGGGCTGTTAGGTCCCTGTACGACCGGTGTCAGAGCTTGGTCCGCATTGCCGGCAGTAAGTCAGGCTCGTTTCCGGTGAGAGTTGGACTCCGCCAAGGTTGCCCTTTGTCACCGATTCTGTTCATAACTTTTATGGACAGAATTTCTAGGCGCAGCCAAGGTGTTGAGAGGATCCGTTTTGGTGACCTTAGAATCGCTTCTCTGTTTTTTGCAGATGATGTGGTCCTACTGGCTTCATCAGTTCGTGATTTACAACTTTCACTGGAGCGGTTTGCAGCCGAGTGTGATGCGGCCGGGATGAGGATCAGTTCCTCCAAATCCGAGGCCATGGTCTTGAGCCGGAAAAGGGTAGCATGCCCTCTCCGGGTCGGGGAGGAGGTCCTGCCCCAAGTGGAGGAGTTTAAGTATCTCGGGATCTTGTTCACGAATGAGGGAAAACTGGAGCGTGAGATCGATAGGCGGATAGGTGCAGCGTCCGCAGTGAAGCGGGCGCTGTACCGGTCTGTCGTGGTGAAGAGAGAGCTGAGTCAAAAGGCAAAGCTCTCAATTTACCGATCGATCTACGTTCCCACCCTCATCTATGGTCATGAGCTTTGGGTTATGACCGAAAGAACAAGATCTCGGATACAAGCGGCTGAAATGAGTTTTCTCCGCAGGGTGGCTGGACTCTCCCTTAGAGATAGGGTGAGAAGCTCAGTCATCCGGGAGGGACTCGGAGTAGAGCCGCTGCTTCTCCACATCGAGAGGAGCCAGTTGAGGTGGCTCGGGCATCTGGTTAGGATGCCTCCTGGACGCCTCCCTGGTGAGGTGTTCCGGGCATGTCCCACCGGGAGGAGACCCAGAGGAAGACCCAGGACGCGCTGGAGGGACTATGTTTCTCGGCTGGCCTGGGAACGCCTTGGGATTCCCCCGGAGGAGCTGCTCCAAGTGGCTGGGGAGAGGGAAGTCTGGGCCTCCCTACTTAGGCTGCTACCCCCGCGACCCGACCCCGGATAAGCGGAAGAAGATGGATGGATGGATGGNCCTCTCCGGGTCGGGGAGGAGGTCCTGCCCCAAGTGGAGGAGTTTAAGTATCTCGGGATCTTGTTCACGAATGAGGGAAAACTGGAGCGTGAGATCGATAGGCGGATAGGTGCAGCGTCCGCAGTGAAGCGGGCGCTGTACCGGTCTGTCGTGGTGAAGAGAGAGCTGAGTCAAAAGGCAAAGCTCTCAATTTACCGATCGATCTACGTTCCCACCCTCATCTATGGTCATGAGCTTTGGGTTATGACCGAAAGAACAAGATCTCGGATACAAGCGGCTGAAATGAGTTTTCTCCGCAGGGTGGCTGGACTCTCCCTTAGAGATAGGGTGAGAAGCTCAGTCATCCGGGAGGGACTCGGAGTAGAGCCGCTGCTTCTCCACATCGAGAGGAGCCAGTTGAGGTGGCTCGGGCATCTGGTTAGGATGCCTCCTGGACGCCTCCCTGGTGAGGTGTTCCGGGCATGTCCCACCGGGAGGAGACCCAGAGGAAGACCCAGGACGCGCTGGAGGGACTATGTTTCTCGGCTGGCCTGGGAACGCCTTGGGATTCCCCCGGAGGAGCTGCTCCAAGTGGCTGGGGAGAGGGAAGTCTGGGCCTCCCTACTTAGGCTGCTACCCCCGCGACCCGACCCCGGATAAGCGGAAGAAGATGGATGGATGGATGGAGTTTTGATCCATCCATCCATCCATCCATCTTCTTCCGCTCATCCGGGGTCGGGTCGTAGTGTGTCCTGGTGCCAAGAGCACATATGGACACCCTTATGCTTAAACATGGTGTTCGTTATGGACAATCCATGACGAGCACAGAAGTCCAATAACAGAACACCACTCTGGTTCAGATCAGGGGGGCCGTTCCTCCCAACCACACCCCTCCAGGTCTCACTGTCATTGCCCACGTGAGCGTTGAAGTCCCCCAGTAGAACAAGGGAGTCCCCAGGAGGCGCACTCTCCAATACCCCCTCCAAGGACTCCAAAAAGGGTGGGTAGTCTGAGCTGCCGTTTGGTGCATAGGCACAAACAACAGTCAGAGCCCGTCCCCCCACACGTAGGCGAAGGGAGGCTACCCTCTCGTTCACCGGGGTGAACCCCAACGTACAGGCACCAAGATGGGGGGCAACCAGTATGCCCACTCCTGCTCGGCGCCTCTCACCAGGGGCAACTCCAGAGTGGAAGAGTGTCCAACCCCTCTCAAGGAAACTGGTTCCAGAGCCAGAGCCATGCGTTGAGGTGAGTCCGACTATTTCTAGTCGGAACCTCTCAACCTCACACACTAGCTCAGGCTCCTTCCCCACCAGAGAGGTGACATTCCATGTCCCAATGGCCAGCTTCTGTAGCCGAGGATCAGACCGCCAGGGTCCCCGCCCTCGGCCGCCACCCATCTCACATTGCACCCGACCCCTTTGGCCCCTCCCACAGGTGGTGAGCCCATGGGAAGGGGGACCCACGTCTCCTCTTCGGGCTGTGCCCGGCCGGGCTCCATGGGTAAAAGCCCGGCCACCAGGCGCTCGCCAGCGTGCCCCACCTCCGGGCCTGGCTCCAGAGTGGGGCCCCGGTGACCCGCGTCCGGGCGAGGGAAAACTTAGTCCATTAATTGTACTCATCATAGGTTTTTTTTGGGGGAGTTTTGATCATTTTCTTAAATGTAAACATTGACTTGGCATTTTCAACTTCATTCTCCAAACCATTCCACAATCCAATTCCCTGGATTGAGGTGGACTGTCCCTTCAAACTAATTCTGTATGTTGGTTTTACAAATATCTCTGTCCCCTTAAGATTATAACAAACTTTGTCTTTTAACAAAATGTATTTGGATATTTAAAAGGTAATGTGTTATTCTGAGCCCTATACATAACTGATAAAATATTACAATCTACCAAATCATGGAACTTTTTATTTTTTATTTTTTATTTAAAAACATGACAATTAAAAAAAACTAAACAAAAAACTAAACAAGATATATATA
>JBBPBX010013971.1:21243-36898 GCA_038048925.1 Garcialebias charrua | reverse complement strand
TTATTATGTAGATGTATTTAGCTATTCTCACCCGATCTATCCAAATCAAAAGGCTTAAAAATAAGTAAAAATGTTTATTTATGAATAAACAAAACAAAAAGCTGTTGGGGCAACAGACTTACTTTGAACAGATGAGGGATATGAGCATGAAGCCTTGGACGGAAAAAGGACAGACACACTGACAAGACACCAAGGGGCTGAATATATACAGACACTGACAAGGTGAAATGACAGACACCTGCTGTGATTAGAATTAAACAGTGCTGGATCACAGGAGGAGGAATGTTGAGGAGGGTCTGGTAAACATGAGGGAAAAAACACAACATACTGGACCAGACTCCAGAAACCTTACAGGATCCCCCTTCAAGGGATGCCCCCTGAAATCCCAAGGAGAGCACCATGCACTTGGGATGGTGGTGGGAAGAAAAAACACACGTAGGGTACAGCGAACAAAAAACTGACAGGTAGGAACCTGGGCAAACATACTGGACACAAAGGGGGAAACACAGAAACCCTAACCCCACAACACCAGTCAAGGTGGGCGGTCAGGAGACCATCCACGGTAGGGCTGAAGTTCCGGGGGACGACCTGGTGACCGTCCGTCGACAGGCCAGAGGTCTGGCGGGCGGCCAGCATGCCATCCACACTTGGACCAGGGTTCTGGTGGGCGGCCATGAGACCGTCCCTTTATGGCCAGTGGAGAGGCTGCAGGTGAGGAGACCCCTGGGACAGCTGTAGCTTGATGAGTGAGAGCCTCCGGATGATCGAGAGCCTCCGGATGAGCGAGAGCCTCCGGATGAGCGAGCGCCTCTGGATGAGCGAGGGCCTCTGGATGAGCGAGGGCCTCTGGATGAGCGAGAGGGCCTCTGGATGAGCGAGAGCACCTCTGGATGAGCGAGAGCCTCTGGATGAGCGAGAGCCTCTGGATGAGCGAGAGCCTCTGGATGAGCGAGAGCCTCTGGATGAGCGAGAGCCTCTGGATGAGCGAGAGCCTCTGGGTGAGCGAGAGCCTCTGGATGAACGAGGACCTCGCTCGGACCTCGTGAACGAAGTCCTTTGGATGATGAGCGGGAACCTCGTGAGCGAAGACCCCTGGATGGTGAGCGAGGACCTCGTGAGCGAAGACCTCTGGAACTGGGACCACCTCAGGAGCAGCGTCTGTGGGGAGAGGCAGAGATTCTACTCCTGATGGACCCGGTGGATCGGCGGCTGGTGCAGGGCCCAGCTTAGCAGGTGCAGGAACCAGCCTGGGTACTAGCATGAGAACCCACTTGGGTGCATTCACAGGCACCAGTCTAGGTGTTGGCACGGAAACCAGCCTGGGTGTTGGCATGGGAACCAGCCTGGGTGTTGGCACGGAAACCAGCCTTGGTTTGGCTGGGGCAAGACCCAGCCTAGGAGCTGGCGTGAAGACCAGCATGGCAAGAGCTGGTGTGGAGACAAGCGAGGTAGGAGCTGGCGTGGAGACCAGCGAGGTAGGAGCTGGCGTGGAGACCAGCGAGGTAGGAGCTGGCGCGGAGACCAGCGAGGTAGGAGCTGGCGTGGAGACCAGTGTGGCCGGAGCTGGAGCGGAGACCATCATGGTAGGAGCTGGCGCGGAGACCAACATGGCAGGAGCTGGCGCGGAGACCAGCATGTCCAGCGCTGGCACGGAAACCAGTGAGTCAGGAGCAGCTGGTGTGAGACCTGGACCGGGTGCAGCTGATAGTGAGTTGAGAGGAGAACCAGGTTTAGCAGGAGCCAGCAGACGCGAGCGCAGCATGCACCTCTCCATCCACGCCTGCTGGAACTGCTCCCACGCCTCCGGAGAGTCGTCATCATCGTCAGCCCTGGTGTACCTAGGGACGATGTCCTCCACAGCAATCAGTCTCTCCCAAGGATCGCTGGGGCTGCAGGGTTCTTACCCCCTAACGACAGGTGCACAGGAGTGTGTGGCATCCTCCCCCCAGCAACAGGTGCGCAGGGGCGTGCGGCGTCCTTCTACCCAGCAACTGGTGCGACGTCCTCCCCCCACAAAGGGAAACGCACGGGCGACGACTTGGCTGTGTCTGACGAGCAACGTGCTGGAGTTCAGTGGAGCCGGCTCGGTCCTGCCACCCGTTACTCCTGCGGCGAGTCCGAGCAGGTTGCCCCCTCCCCTTGAAAACCGCTCCGGGAAAACAGGAGGTGGTTGGGGAGGAGGTGGGCTGCGAGGAGTTGCCGCTCTGTGAGGAGGAGAAAAAAGGAGAGGTGGTGAGGCAAAGGAGCCCGATTTAATCGCCAAGCGAGTACCTTGGTAAAGGGCTCTCTTCCTCTCCTCCTCCTCACGCTGAACAGTCCTCTTCACCTCACGGACCACAAACTCGAAAAGAGTGATATTCCAGCTGGATTCGGTTTGGTGTCTGGATTCTATCATGATTGAGTCTCTGAGTTGAGAACCCATAAGCAGGTAGATGAGGAGGCTTAGTAAAAATAAGTAAAAATGTTTATTTATAAATAAACAAAACAAAAAACTGTCGGGGCAGCAGACTTACTTTAAACGGATGACACAGAGGGATACGAGCATGAAGCCTTGGATGGAACAAGGACAATCCAGACACTGACAAGACACCAAGGGGCTGAATATATACAGACACTGACAAGGTGAAATGACAGACACATGCAGTGATTAGAATTAAACACAGGTGCGACGTGCTGGATCACAGGAGGAGGCATGTTGAGGAGGGACAAGTAAAAAAAAACACAACATGCAGGACCAGACCCCAGAAACCTTACAAAAGCTCTCTACTGAAGACATCAACAACAACAATTTGAGGTTCTACATCCATCCATCCATCCATCCATTTTCTTCTGCTTATCCGGGGTCGAGTCGTGGGGGTAGCAGCCTAAGTAAGGAAGCCCAGACTTCCCTCTCCCCAGCCACTTGGGCCAGCTCCACCGGGGAAATCCCAAGGCGTTCCCAGGCCAGCCGAGAAACATAGTCCCTCCAGCGTGTCCTGGGCCTTCTCCCGGTGGGACGTGCCCGGAACACCTCACCAGGGAGGCGTCCAGGAGGCATCCTAACCAGATGCCCGAGCCACCTCAACTGGCTCCTCTCGATGTGGAGAAGCAGCGGCTCTACTCTGAGTCCCTCCCGGATGACCGAGCTTCTCACCCTATCTCTAAGGGAGAGTCCAGACACCCTGCGGAGAAAACTCATTTCAGCCGCTTGTATCCGAGATCTCGTTCTTTCGGTCACAACCCAAAGCTCATGACCATAGATGAGGGTGGGAACGTAGATCGATCGGTAAATTGAGAGCTTTGCCTTTTGACTCAGCTCTCTCTTCACCATGACAGACCGGTACAGCGCCCGCTTCACTGCGGATGCTGCACCTATCCGCCTATCGATCTCACGCTCCAGTTTTCCCTCATTCGTGAACAAGACCCCGAGATACTTAAACTCCTCCACTTGGGGCAGGACCTCCTCCCCGACCCAGAGAGGGCACTCTACCCTTTTCCGGCCCAAGACCATGGCCTCGGATTTGGAGGAACTGATCCTCTCAGCCTCTTTTATACAAAGAGGGCAGGCCTCTTTGATGAAGCTGACGCCCACCTGCCTTTTCAAGGCGGGAATGTATTACTTCAGGTGAACTGCGCGGTGGCGCAATTCCCATAATCATATGTTGCACTGAGTGGACTGACTGATAAGGGAACTCACTGCTAATAAAACCACTGCTAACAGGACCATACTGCTGTAACAGTTTTTTACAACACTATTTTATTTATTTTTATTGCTTTTTATTGTTTTATAATGTTGTTTGTACTCTATATGTTGTCTGTTCAAAACAGGTCTCTCTTGAAAATGAGTCCATATGACTCAATGAGACTTTATGTAAATGAGACTATTTATGTAAATAAAGGTTAAATTAAATAAAAAATCTTGACACTTGTTCAGTCTACAAAGGATAATTGTGTAGATGAGGTGCTAATGGAGAAATGGTTAATGTGTAGCAGGAATACCTTGATGTGGTGATGGGTTCAGCAAAAGTGTGTCCATCTTTATTTATTTTTTTTTCTTCTAAATGGGTGATCTGTATGGTTGGATATTGTAGGTACGCTGGAAAGTAGTAGTGAACTGAATGGAACGGCACAAATGTTTGAGTTTAAATTTTAATTCAACAGTTACCTTTATTTTTGTTATTAATTCGTATTTGCATTCTGTTGTGGGGACGTTTGCTGTGTCAGATAAAGGGACATTTCAGTGAAAAGCTTCTGTTCTGTCAGACTGTGGACAAATGGAGTATGTGAGCAACAAGTCACTGCTCTTTAATAGATTTTACTGATCTGTCCAAATACTAACTTATTTAATAACTGCTTGCTTATTGTGCTTTTAACATGAAGCTACACTATAGTTTGTTATTGACAGAAACATAAATGGATGAAACATTAAATGCTTATAAGTGAAAAACAAAAATGGATTATCTTTGGCACATGTACTGAGCCTTGAATCAATTCTTCAAACTCTAGCCATTTCTGTGAGGACACCATGACCTTAAAGAAAAGCTCTTCAGATTCACCAAGGATATAGGTGCACATTTGTACCATGTTGACAAGCGTTTTCTAACAATTTTATCCATCAGTTTTCATACTAATGCTTTATTAGGTGCAACTTTTCTAGTTTTAACAGTAAGAAAAGTCATAAATTCTAGTTAGTGGCTGAAAAATGCCATGATGAACTGTTAAACAAGTCAAGGTTGGAGTTAATTGGGGAGATTGTGTAAAATCTCCTTACTCTGACAGTTTAGGAGACTGCCTATCGGATTTATAAAACCTACCATAAATACTCCCAGCAATTAATTCTAAGGCCCACTTGAGTTGCATGTTGCTGCAAAATTTTCGCAATAAAGATTCTGAATTTGTCTCACCATAATGTATTAACTGTGAAAAATTGCACATGCAGAGCAACAGTTAATCGGTTACCTTTTTGTAATTTTCATACTCAATGACTGCATTTTGCTTTTGGCTTTAATAGTTCTTCCAACTTTTTTGCACAAGAAAACCAACACCTGAACATTTTGTAAAGAGAAAAGGGAAAATATCACTGACTAATGCAACTTCTTGGTTGGAGGTGTTCACAATTCTCTAAATTATGCATTGGCAGAAACAATCAGAATTGTCTTTAGACAAGACTTTCAAAGGCTCAATGATGCAGGTTGGGTAACAATACAGGTACATGCCTTTACAACTTGCCCAATAATAGGCAAGTTATAAAAGTGGAGGACCGGTAATTACGGTACTTGGCTTGAGTTCTGCCTTTTGCGTATGCATTTCTACCTGAATCTGTATAATGCAGTATGTAATACTTGCACTTTCATTTCTTAATAATCTCAACTATTAGGCCAATTTACAAATAATGTCTCTTGGAAATTACTGTAAGCAATGAGAGCTGGAGCATAAATTGTAGAGAAACTTCATTGTTTGAGAGTTGAGGAATTGCAGATGGTCTGACAAAGCTGGTCCTTTTTGGAGCAGTAGGAAGAGAGTGGTTAACTATGTATTCAAAGGAAATGTTAAAGACAATTTATTCAATCTGTTTTTTACAAGCACAAATCAGATTGACTCATCCAGTTATAAAAATAACAAAAAACTATTGCACAGACTAATTTTACTCAAACTGATCTAAACAAAAAACAGCCATAATCAAATTTCTGTCTCGTTTTAGGTCAAAGCAGCCCTTGAAGAACAAGCATTTACTGAAGCCTGGGGATTCAAGGCCAAGGAGGTCTTTTCTGAAACATTTCTGGACTCGCTTCCTAACCCTAAAGACAAAAAGCTGATGAGAGACATCAAGGTGCTGAGTGCTGCCAACCTCCCACAGGCTGAAAGAGAAGAGGTTTGGTTGTCTGTATTCACAAGTTTGTCAAAATGAGACTTTGTTGGCCTCTTAAAACATCAAATGTTTGTCCTTATCTGTAGTTCAACACCATCCTCAGCACCCTGGACAGTATTTATTCCACAGCTAAGGTACACCCGGAGCCCAACATCAGCTGGAGCCTGGATCCTGGTGAGTAGAGGGCTTTGAATAAAAATGTTTTTTTAAAGAGCAAGATCCAAGAAAGCTTTAAAAGTGCAATGTTAATTTAGTAGTGTTGAGGAACAGGAAACGCTGTGGGGGTGGAGGGGTGTCCTGGAATCATAACAGCTCTAAGTGGTTTAGATATTATCGGCTCTCGTCGGGAACAGGATGGACATAATTTCTTAAGGGGCTCTATAGGAAGTGTTCTGGACATATCCAAGAGTTCTGTGTAGAAACACACACACACAAAACCAAAAAAGCACACAAAAAAAACATGGTGGCTTCTAGTGCTACGGGACTTCATTGGGAACAATAGACTTTTGTGTTTGGAGCTACAACTGCTGAATGAATTTATGAGAAACTCCTGTCGACACAAGGAAAACAATCGCCTCTGCTAAAAATGCTTGTAAACTAAATGAACTCCTTACTGGTCAGGGACAACGACAATTACCCCCACCCCCCACTCTCCACCCATCCCGATTATGGAAACAATCCTAAAGGAAACGGTTATACAATCAGATGAGTTTTTATGATTGACATACCATACCATACCATACTATGCCAGCTTTATTTATTTACCAATTGCTGTACAGTACACATAATAAAACAATCATATCAGATAATAAAAAGCTATCAAAATTATTAAAAATCTACATTTCAGATGGTGTCAAAGGCCAGGGAGAAAAGATGAGTTTTAAGAAGGGATTTAAAAACACAGGAAAGAGGCTTGTCTGATATTCAAGGGAAGATTATTCCATGATTTAAGAGATGCCACAGCAAAAGCACAGTCTCCTCTGAGCTTTTGCTTGGTCTTCAGCACATTCATGAGCAGCTGATCACATGACCTGTGGGATCAAGAGGGTGTGTATGGATGTAGCAACTCAGACATATAGGGTGGGACAAGTCCAGTTAGAGCTTTAAAAGCAAATAAAATAATTTTTAAATCAATCCTAAAATGTATGGGCAGCCAATACAGGGAGGATAAAACAGGGGAAATGTGGTCAAACTGTCATGTGCCAGTTAAAAGCCCTGCAGCAGCATTCTGTACCCTCTGAAGCTGAGAGATACTTGAGTCACTAATTCCGGTATAGTGCATCACAGTAATCCAGCTGAGTAGTCACAAAGGCGTGAACTAATGTTTCGAAATGCCACTGAGAAAGAATCAGCTTTACTTTAGCCAGCTGCCGCAAATGGAACAAAAAAAAAAAAAAAACTAGACTTAACAACTGCTCGGATGTGGTTTTCTTACTTTAGTCCAGCATCGACTTTGACCTTTTAGGTTTGTAATAGTTTGCCTGATATACTGGGCCAAGGAACCAATATCTACATTGGGAGTCTCAGCGGAGCTTCCAAAGACCATCACCTCAGTCTTTTCCTCATTGAACTTTAAGAAGTTCACAGCCATCCAGGCTTTTATGTCCTCTAGACATGAAAACTGAGATTTACTTCCAGAAATGCATTTCAACTTTGTCTGTTTTTACAGTTTACCTTCTTTATTGTGAAACCCAGTTTTATTTTAAACTATTCCTGGTGCTTATTCCATTACTGTACTTATTTTTGTGCTCATCTTTGACTGAGAATTGCGTTTTCCTGCAGAACTCACAGAAATCATGGCTAGCTCCAGAAGCTATAAGCAGTTGCTGTTTGCTTGGGAAGGCTGGCACAATGAATCAGGTGTGCCTATGAAACAGTATTACCCAAGATTTGTGGAGCTCAGCAACAAAGCTGCACGAGCTGATGGTAAGAAAGACCCCCTGACATTTACATTCTGAAGTTTTGCATTCAGTATTCTAAAGTTTCAGATAAAAATGGCAAAAGAACCATAGACCTGAATGGAAAACATTTCTCTCTAGGATTTGAAGACACTGGAGCTTATTGGCGCTCTTGGTATGAAACTGAAACTTTTGAGCAGGATATAGAGAAGCTCTACAGGACCATTGAGCCACTCTATCTGAACCTGCATGCCTTTGTGCGCCGCCAGCTCTACAATTTCTATGGTCCCAAGTATATCAATCTAAAAGGACCAATCCCTGCTCACCTGTTGGGTAAGATGCCTTTTTGTTTGTTTGTTTGGTTTTTGTTTCTTAATTATTTTAAACGTTTGACTTGAATTTTAGGCATTACAAAAAGTGTCTATTTCAAATAAAGGTATTTACATGTATTTGCAAACACACTCTTCATAAACATGTCAAGAACAATGGGAACAAGAAGTCATGATACAAATCAGTGAATGCATGAAGGCATTTCCTTTAGTCCTGCATCGCAAGTCAGAATCACCATACAATAATGTTTCCATCCTCTCACTCTCAGGAAATATGTGGGCCCAGACTTGGAATAACATTTATGATATGATGATACCCTTTCCTGAGAAACCCAACCTGGATGTGACTAATGAAATGGTTAAACAAGTGAGTGTGACAAGACTTGTTTATGCCACTGAAGTGGTGTTGGGTGGGGTGTGTTAGGTGATCTGACTTTTGTCAAAATGGTCTTTCACAGGGTTACAATGCCACTCATATGTTCCGTGTGGCTGAAGAGTTCTTCACATCTTTGGGTTTAGCAGAGATGCCCACAGAGTTCTGGGACGAATCGATGCTTGTTAAGCCTAATGACCGAGAGGTTGTGTGTCATGCATCTGCTTGGGACTTCAAAAACCGCAAAGACTTCAGGTAAATCCCCTTATCGTTTCTAGTTATGACTCAAATGTTGGTGTGTTAATGTTTGATGTTCTTCAGGATTAAACAATGCACCACAGTGACGATGGAACAGCTTGCCACTGTTCATCATGAAATGGGGCACATCCAGTATTACCTACAATACAAGGACCAACCGGTGGGATTCCGTAGTGGAGCCAACCCTGGTTTCCATGAAGCGATTGGTGATGTTATGAGTCTTTCAGTTTCCACACCAAACCATTTGCACAAAATCAACCTGTTGGAGTCTGCAGCATCTGATGCTGGTAATACTTGTATTTCCAAATACCTCAGTTAAATGAATATGGATGAACTGGCAACATGGGCTTCAACATTCCAGTTTTATTAAGGTGTTTTTTTCTTCTAGAAACTGATCTTAACTACTTATTGAAGATGGCTCTGGAGAAGATAGCCTTCCTTCCTTTTGGGTACCTCATTGACCTCTGGAGATGGAGTGTGTTCAGTGGAAGCACAACACCAGAGAATTACAACTCTGAATGGTGGTACCTCAGGTGGGACAATATGCAAACAGAATGTACTTTAATTAGGTACAAGACAGACACTCGTGTTCTTACAATTACATTCTAATGTTTTAAACAGAACAAAATACCAAGGAATTTGTCCACCCACCAGACGTACAGAGGAGCACTTTGATCCTGGTGCAAAATATCATATCCCTGGAAACACACCATACATCAGGTACTGTCCCATGACTGAAACAAATCATTCACAAACATGAATCAGACTGTTATCCTTAATTTTACAGTTTTGTGCTTAATATGCCACAAGTGTCATGGCTTTAACGACAAGTGCTCTACCTTGCACGCACGTTGTACATTGTATGCATGCCTGAAATGTACAGTGCAAATGCTACAAGGATGATTTGAGAAGTATGTCTAAATGTTTATTTTAAACTACACAATAGCCATACAATGGGAGGAAACCTGCTGCAGAGAACAAGGAAGTGTTTAAGTTACACTAGCTGCTTTCTTCCCACTAAAATAAAAGCAGTCAAGACAACAAAACATTGACACCCGTCTACACTGCCCACCTCCCTGTGCAGGTATTTTGTCAGCTTCATTCTGCAATTCCAGTTTCATGAGAAACTGTGCCAGGCTGCCAAACACACAGGTCCCCTGCACACATGTGACATCTACCAATCTGCAGAAGCAGGAGCCATTCTAAAGTAAGCCAACCAGGGTAATTGAATCTATGTTTCTTACTCAGCATGAATGATGGGTTAAAAGTATTATCGCCTCCCCAAGGAAAGTTCTTCAGGCTGGCTCTTCCAGACCTTGGCCTGATGTGCTTGAAGATGCTATAGGCACCAGGGAGATGAGTGCCAGCTCACTGATGAAATACTTTGAACCTGTGACTAAGTGGCTGGAGAAACAAAATGTGAATGAGACTTTGGGATGGCCTGAATTTGGTTGGGTTCCACCAATTCCCGAGGGCTACCCTGAAGATATAGGTAAGAATTAAATAAAGCACAGTTGTAGTCATGGCTTTTCTTTTTGTATTTTACTGACTGAAGTCCTCTTTCAGACAAAAATACAAATGAGCTTGATGCAAAGCAACTTCTGCAAGAGTATAACAGCACAGCTGAAGCTGTGTGGAACGCATACACTGAAGCCTCCTGGACGTACAACACTGACATCACAGACGCTAATAAAGAAGCCATGGTCAGTACGGTTCTCAAACGGTTTCATAAAAGACTTCATCAGTCTATTCCTCTGGTCTAAATTTGAATCTAGCATCAAAATGTAAACTCAATTAACAGTCAATCAATTATTGACTCATTAATCCTGGTGTGCATGTTCTAGCAATGTAATTTGCATGTCAATCTAACATAAATGCTCTTCAATGATTAACCAATGCAGCAGTTTTCTTAAAACTCAAAATAAGCAATGTTCTCCTCTAGCTCAAGAAGAACCTAGAGATGTCGAAGCACACCCTAGAATATGGACTGAAGGCTCGCAAGTATGACACCACTGACTTCCAGGATCTGTCTCTCAAACGCATCATTGAAAGTCTCAGTGACATTGAGAGGGCTGCACTGCCCTCAGCAGAACTGGAAGAGGTGAATAAAAATGGGTTTCAGATTGCCAAGCATTTCATTTTAGAGGTTCACTGTATGCAGAAATATGGAAAATTCACATACTATAAGAAAAACAGTGTCCTGTGTTTTTCTCACTGCCATGAGTTTAAACCTGTTTGCATATGCTCTTGTTGGATAAATAATGTAATGTAGTGGGTTACTGAAACCATTTTTTTTTCTTGCATGTGTGTAAGATATTCTGAAATCAAAACAAATGCAGCTATCTGAAGACACAACATTCAGGGCTATAATCAAAACTGCTAATTTCAGGATCTGTTCAAAGGATTGGAGCATCTTTCCAGCCAACACCAAAACTACTCTTGACAGGAAAAGGCGAAAGGCTTAATTGTTTAGGAATTAGCAAGATGGAGGCTTTTGTGCTCAAAATGACATCTTCAAGCTCGACTATGGCGTGCAGCTATATGTACAACATAACTAATATAATTCAGGTCTCTCTTGTAAATGAGTCCCTGAGGCTCAGAGGGATTAACCTTTAAATAAAGGTTGAATATAAACATTGCACTGGTTGTGCAATGAAAATAAAGTAGACTAGATTTAGGTCCTTAAAACAAATGTGAGAGCTTTTTTAAACCTTTTATTTTTATTATTTAGTCATTTTAAATTACACATTTGAGCTTGATGTAAATGTCGAATCCAAATCAAACCTACAAAGGACGTTTGATCAAAACTGAAAGTTTTAGAAAACTTGATTAAAACTTTAATATTGTTTCCAAAAATAAAACCTACAATCTAAATGTGTAAATACAGCAGTAAGTACACTGTTACTTTTGGGTTTTCAATTGAGATCATTCCACTTGCATACAATCTCTCATTGTGAGACAAAATATGGGATTTTATTTTATGCAAGTTTCACACCTTGGTGAATTGTACTTAAAAGAATTTGTCATATTAGAGAGTTGCAAAGAAGGGAAAACCATTTATTGAACGAACAAATCATCAAAAGATGATGTCACATAAACTAACACAAGTCTGCTCAGGTTCAGGATGTGATGTAACAGGTTTTCATTTGTTTATCTTACTCGCTCAGCTACTTTCTTACACATACAAAAAGATCAAGAAAATAACTGTCCCTGAATTGAATCAAAAATTGTTCTCCTTTTAGATCAAATGTGAATTTCTGTGTGTATTTTGCAGTACAACACACTTTTGTCCAACATGGAGACAAAATACAGTGTAGCTGAGGTTTGCAGGCCCAATAAGACATGCCATCCACTGGACCCAGGTATGTCAACGCAGATATAAAGTGCAAGCTTGTTCAATGGCAGATAATCTGCTGTGATTTTAATGAATGTAATTTTTTTGAGCAAAGCCATTAAAGTTTTTTTAAACAATTTCATTAGAAAAATATGATTAAACCTTGTGTTCAACAGCCATGACTTTTAATATAAAACCTTCTGTGTCTCAGATCTTCAGAGGATCATGGCAGAGTCCAGGGATTATGATGAACTGTTGTTTGCCTGGAAAGGATGGAGAGATGCTGCCGGCAAAGTAATCCGTCAGGATTATAAGAGATATGTTGAAATGGCCAACAAAGCTGCCACACTCAATGGTAAGACATATGGACCTAATTTTACATCTGCACTAACAACTGCTCCAATGTCTCTGCCAGATAAATGGTAAAGATTAGTTCTAGCCAGAGGACAGGAAACTGTTCCTTATTTCCTGTAATAGTACATGGTTGACAAATGTAAGCTTATGTGTTTTCAAAAGTAAATTCATCTACTATGTTCCTTTATGATTTAAACCCAAACAAATCTACAGACATTTTGACTTCAGAATATGTAAAGATCATAGTTGTAGCACCAAAGTTCATGCTCAATAATCCATGTAAAAATCCAACAATGTTCAGTCAGGTCATCTGGACGGTTTCTGATTTTTGCTAAGATGTTTTGTCCTTTATCCATTAAGGATCATATGTAAGACTTTTTGAATAATTTATCTTCTCTGTATAGCAAACGCAAAAGAATAATCCAACAATGTTCAGTCAGGTCATCTGGACAGTTTTTTTTTGTTTGTGCTGAGACATTTTGTCTGTCATCCAATGGACTTCTTCAATCTGAAGACCCACCAAACAAAACTTGATTCTCTACCAACAGCATACTCCAGAGTGGGGAAAAAAGCAGTTTGCTGGTGCTAAGATGCCCTCTTGGGCACGCCCTCTCCTCCGAGGCTCGCCCTCTCCCCCATAAACTCCTCTAAGACACTCATGTCAAAAGTGGTTCAAAATAGCAACGTTCTTGCTCAATAATCCAGGTATGAAATTCTGAACAAAATAATAATATAATAGAACAGAATAATAATTCCCCAAAATCATATCTGTTTGTAAAAGGGTCTGAAAACTAAGTTTTTATGTAGTGCATTATCACAATACAGCAATAGAGCATGGATATAGCTTTTCTTACCGTATGAAGAGCTTGGAAACACTCATGCCTTACAAACTCAAATTTTTAAGTTCTGTTTTAGAGCCAGTTCAAAGCATAAACTTTTTTTTTATTTTTTTTACAAAAAATAAAATAAAATTTAAAAATAATAATAATAAGCATCACTGGTCCTTTTCATGTCCCTAAAGCAAATTTGAGCAATTTAGGACAGACCCACAAAGGCCTCCTCCTATTTCCCTGACTATTGTTCATTAAATTGGAGGGTGGACCCATGTTGCTTGTTTGGACTGTGCTGATTCTGAGCTTATGGGCAAAGACCCAGGTACTTGCCAACAAGCCTCCTTCCAAGATCTGGTTCCCATGCGAGGTCCAAGTATTAAAGGTTTTGGCAAGGTATTCCCTTGGTCTTAAGGCATGTGCAAGGATGACTGAATATATTTAGTTTTGGTCACTGACAAAACAAGATTTTTTAAAAAGTATCTCCGCTTCCATTTGTTATTTGAAAATGAAGCCATGACAATCTGTTGAAGAGTGTGTGCTCCTAATATTCCCTGTATTCTTTAACAAGGACTTTGAGTCTCTGATTTTAATTTTCATGTTCATTACAGAGCACCGGTCTAGGCAGATGGTCGCCCATCCTGAACCTAGTTCTGCTGGGAGTTTTTTTCCTGTTAAAATGAAGTTTTTTCTTTACACTTCTGCCATTGTGCTGTTCAGGATCGGAGATAGTGACAAAGAAAAGATTCAATTTAATCTGTTGTTTTTCTTGGATAAATTTTACTGCCCGACATTTTATATTGTGTGACTGTTATTTTACAGTGCCCTGAAATGACTTTTGTTGTAAAGTGATGTTATTTAGGTAAACTGAGTTGAATTGAAAGAATTTCTGGATTTTTTTTTTTTTTTTAACATACATGTACCTGCCTGTGTGGGACAATCTTTGAAGCCCTGACCTGATCAAGGATTGAGAATGACTGTGAGCTACATTCAAATACATTTAATCAAATATACTGTTACTCTCTATAGGTCATTCTGACAGTGGGACTTTTTGGCGGTCTCTGTATGAAACTCCCACCTTTGAGCAGGACCTGGAGACTCTGTGGAAGGAGCTAGAGCCGCTCTACCTTAACGTTCATGCATATGTTCGAAGGGCTCTGTACAAACAGTATGGATCCAAATACATCAACCTAAAGGGACCCATTCCTGCTCACCTACTGGGTATGTTTGGATCATTTTGAATAGAAAATATTGTTTTTACGCTGACTTCATATTGAGATAATTTCAGGCTGATCAGAAAAATTCCTGTGCAGCCAAGAGTTTTATATGATATTCAAACTTTCCTTTGACATGGGAGAATTCCTCATCACTGAGACTGCAGATGCCTTTGGATTACATTTTCTTTCAGAGGCACTGAGTGTGAGATTATGTTTGACATGTGCACATGGTTAAAGACTAAACTGACTATTGTGGCTAATCCTACTGGGTCAAATGTTGTCATGGCTGAGGGTGAATGCGTGCTGGTTCGATGCAGAAATATAAAATATTAAAGTTTATCTCTGTCCTTTCAGGCAACATGTGGGCTCAGACCTGGTCTGGGATAATGGATCTAGTCATGCCCTACCCAGATGCCACACAGGTTGATGCAACACCTGCTATGGTGGCTCAGGTGAATGAATGCATGAAACATCAATAGCATCATAAATTTACTGCATCATACATAAGAACACAAGGACACACACAAATACATGCACAGAACTTACACTGTTCTAGTCATTTTGCAGTTTTAAAGTTTAAAGATCACGTTGGTTTTGTGACCCCTGGACTCTGAAGTTAGTTCAGGTCATCTATAACTCGCACACAGTAAAGTGTGCACAAAATATAAGTCTGTTATACTCCATTTTTCATGAAACTTAATTTTGTTTATGCCATATCTTGTCAATATTTGTAAAGGTGCTGTTGGTTCCTAAAAAAAAAGAAAAAGATTAAACATTTTGCAAAACTGTCAAGATAACTGCAACCTTTCTTTCAGGGCTGGAATGCTACCAGGATGTTTCAGGAGTCTGATAGATTTTTCACCTCTCTGGGTCTGCTGCCAATGCCCAAAGAATTTTGGGACAAATCCATGCTGGAGAAGCCAAGTGATGGACGGAAGGTGGTTTGCCACGCTTCTGCATGGGACTTCTACAATCGAAAAGACTTCAGGTTGAACTTTATTGCACTTTTTGAGAACTTTATTGCCCTTTTTGGGCCTCCAGTAGCTTTTCATTCAGCCTTTATGGTTATGGCTTTATGGTTACAGGTTAGGCTCAGTGGTACCAAACATATATATTGTTTACATACTGTGGCTACATGGCGCTAGTTAGCAGCTAACAGAAGAAGTTAAACCCGTAAATAACAGTCATACCATTGGGACCAGATATATTTCATT
>JBBPBX010013971.1:8913-21190 GCA_038048925.1 Garcialebias charrua | reverse complement strand
ATAGTCACATAAGAGCATATAACATGAAAAGTAAGTAAAAGAAGTGATGTAAACAAAACGAAAAGACATGCTACATTATAAAACTGTGTAAAATACTAATAACAGGAACATGTCTGCATTGACTTTTGCATTGAACTTAAAAGTTGTTCAAAATCCCTTAGAAAGGTCAAAGTCGAGTGCTTCAGATCGTTTTGCAAGATGTTCCAGGTTACAAGTCCCTTTTGCCAAATTCGATACACACTGAGGGGACACTGCAAGTAATGATGTCTTGAGAGTGCATGCTGTAGCTGCACTGATGAAGTGACATGTAGGAGGAGATACTTTGTATATGAAGGCAGCACAGTGATGAGTACAGTAGTTACATCCAGTTATGAATCTTAGCACACAGTGATAGACAGCATCCAACATCTGCCGAGTGCTTGCAGAACCATTCATGTAAATGTCACCATAGCCAATGGTCGGAAGGACAGTAGCAGTTAAAAGGCATTTCCTAGCATTCAGATTTAGACAAGATCCATTTCTGAAAAAGAAACCCAATTTTACTTTCAATTTCTTTACCAAGTTTTCAACATGGGGTATAAAAGAGATGTGCATCGACTAAGATCCCCAAATATTTGTAAGAGTCAACAAACAATAGGAATACCATTTGTAGATGATATAGAAGGAAGGACTGCTCGTACCGACTTCCTGTTTGAAAACAACATCACTTTGGTTTTATCAGCATTTAGCACCAGTTTGAGATGGAACAAATTTGACTGGATGATGTCAAATGCAGACTGTAAAAGCTGGAAAATCTTAGCAACTGTTTTAGCTTAACAATAAAGAACTGTCATTGGCACATAAATGTAAGGATGCATCAGGAATGATCATATCTACATTACGTAGATTGTGAAGAGTGTGTGTCCTAAGACTGAGCCTTGTGGTACACAACTGTTGACAGTTAAATAGCTGGAAGAAGTACCATTATGTTGAACACATTGCGTCTGATCTGAGAGATAATTAGAAAACCAACCAATGGTATGGTCTGAGAAAGCAATGTCTGAAACGTTATGCCATAAAATGTCATGATCTACAGTATCAAAAGCTTTAGAAAGGTCTAAATAAAGTGCAGCACAATAATACATAGCATCCACTGCTTCAAAATATCATTAAAAACCTTCAACAAAGCAATCGTTGTGCTGTGTTTCCTAAAACCAGATTGAGGGGAAGATAAGATGTTAAAAGAATCCAAAAACTTATTGACTTGAATATTTATCAATTATTCTAAAACCTTAGTTAGAATATAGAGTTTAGAGATTGGCTGATAGTTGTTCAGTCTAGTGGGGTCTCCTCCCCTCAGTAAAGGTAGAACTAAAACTCTTTTCCAAGCAGTTCTAACTGTATTTGTGCAGCTAGCTTTAAGAAATAAGAAGGTCATCAGAGCCTGCAGATTTTCTAGAGTCCAGACCTTTTAACAATTACCCTCACTAACAGAAAACTGTGAAAATGAGAATGTGTTATTTACTGAGGATTGACTTGTAGGAGAAATTTGATTTGTAGAAGTTTGGCTTGAATAGTTAGTTTTCTGATAGTAACTGTGACAAACAAGGAGCTAAAGGAAACAAAATGTCTATAGAAACAATTTAGAATCTCATGCTTATTTGACATGGAAACATAAATAACAAGTAATTGTGATGGTAGGTCAGATGAATGGGAGCTACCAGAAAGTGATTTTATAGTTTTCCAGAATATTTTAGGGTCATTTAGATATTTGGGGATCTGGGATAAAAAGTAATTAAACCTTGCAGCTTTAATGGAAGTTGCACAATGATTACGTAGCTGATGAAATTGCAACTGTTCAGTGTCTGAACCAGACTGTATTGCTGTTGCCCAAAGCTGATCTCTCCTGTGCAGATCAGTTAATCCAGGAGTAAACCAGGGTCTGTCTCGTCCTTTTATTCTAAACTGGCAAAAAGGGGCATGGTTATATACAAAGTAGATGAAAGTATTGTGAAAATGGTTCCAAGCAAGTTTCATGTCTTCAATAGACTATATGCCACGGGGGGTCGTGACGTACTTCCGGTAAAATGCGACACACATCCGCCACTTCCGGTTCCCATCCACTGCCATTGTTGCTAGTGTTAGCTCCTAGTAGCAAACCATGACAACGACCCGAAACGGGAAGCGGCTGCGCGCTACCGGCACTACACGTGAGTACCGTTGTGTCCGCCCACCGGTGGGAACAGCTGTTCCGAGGGAACAGCTGTTCCGAGGGGGGGTTTCGGTGAAGATTTATCGCGGCTATCCGTAGGGGGAACGTCGCCATAATTTTATATGGGTTTATATGTGTATGGAGTTATTATTGGTGTGTATGCAGATGTTTTATTAATTGTATTTAGTCATTTATGTTCGTGTCTTTCCCGCTAACTGGAAGTGCGCCATCTGTGTAATGACTGCGGGAGTGCTGGAACGGAAGCCCGTGGCATATAGTCTATTAGTAAAGTACGATGCCAGTCAAAATGGAACCGGTCCCAAAGGAAGGCCTGTTCACTAAAATGCTTCACATTCCATTTTAAATGGTAAATGGAGCTTATTTATATAGCGCTTTCCAGCCCCCTATGAGGGGCCCCAAAGCGCTTTACAATACCAACCATCCACCCATTCATACACACATTCATACACCGGTAGCGGCAGTTTTAGAATTAAACTATTGGAGCAAGGCAATTTAGTATCCCTAATGGCACCAACAACCCAATGATCACTTATATAATCTGCAAAAACACTCAAACCAAAAAAAAAAAGAATAGAGATCTAAAATACATGATCTTCCAGGACATTTAGTGTTTGGATAAGTGGGGATGTCAATGATTTGACTGAAATTGAATGACAAAAAGCTTTTTTTTTTATTTCTCACACACTGGAGACAGCCAGTCTAGATTAAAATCACCAACAAGGACAATCTCATTGAAATATAAATTTGTTAGGAAGTCTGTTAAAGACAATAGGGTCTCAGAAGTTGCTGATGGAGGACGGTAACATCCCACAAGAGTTAATGGTTGACCACCATGCAAATTAATGTTTACTGCCAAGATTTCAAATTGATTAGGGATTGTCTTAGCAGACACCAAAATTGTGAATCCAGGTTAGATCTGTTATAAATTGCAACACCACATCCCTTTCTTTGACAATCAGAACTACAAAATATTAAATCAGTCAATTGACACAGCTTTATCCAAAACTGATTTAGATAACAAAGTTTCAAAGATAACAATTACATTAGCACCAGTTGAACAAACCCGAATCCTCAACATATCAATTTTACAAAGGAGGCTATGTGCATTTATGTGCAAAAAAAAATGTAGTTCTGACATCTGACATGTTTTTAAAGTATTTTGGTCTGCTGCAATGTGTTGGCTGTTACAAACAGATTATATGTCATATCTTGGGACATGATTCTTGAATCTAAAGATCTCAAAACATTTAACATATTTAACAAACACCACATAAGGTAATGGTTAATCATTTGCATTTGAATTCTTATGTATTAGTTTTAATAGATTGTTCAATACTGTAAAATATTGTCATGATGATGTTTCTTTAAATATTTCCCCCAAGAAATAACTATCATTTTGCCGTTGCTTGTGATTCCAGAATAAAACAGTGCACAGTTGTGACCATGGATGACCTGATCACAGTGCACCATGAGATGGGTCATGTTCAGTACTTCTTGCAGTACAAAAACCAGCCCGTGTCTTTCCGTGATGGAGCAAACCCTGGCTTCCATGAGGCCATTGGAGATGTTTTGGCCCTGTCAGTATCCACACCCAAACATCTTCAGAGCATAGGCCTCTTGGACAAAGTAGAGAACAACCATGGTGAGTAAGAGACACAGAGTTATATAAAAATATATGGCACTCTAACAGACATTTACTCAGGATTTTTCTAATTTCTGGCCCTGATGTAGAAAGTGACATCAACTTTCTGATGAGCATGGCACTCGACAAGATTGCTTTCCTGCCTTTTGGCTACCTCATGGATCAGTGGAGGTGGAAGGTTTTTGATGGACGCATCCCATCAACAGAATACAATAAAGAATGGTGGAACCTGAGGTAAGGCCCAGTGGTGAGCATGTGTAAATGGTTGATTACATTTACAGTGATATATTAATCCACTAGATTGTCTATTACAGATTGAAGTACCAGGGACTATGTCCTCCTGTATCTCGCACTGAGGATGACTTTGACCCAGGTGCAAAGTTCCACATCCCTGCAAACGTGCCCTATGTCAGGTAAAACTGCACAACTTTACAAAACAAATACGATGAACTGAGCTCAGGAGCAGATAAGATAAATGTGATGAGGAACATGTTGTGTTCTTATCTGTCACATGGCTTTAACGAATTATTGAGGGTGCCAAAGCAATGCATAGATAAACCTAGTTATTATTCTGTTCAAAATTTACAAGGTAGATAAAATAAAAAAAGGGAAATGTTGGACAGCTGATACTGTGGCACAGTTAAAGATCTCTTTAGAAATCTTGTTTTAACAGTGTCTGATTATTTTTGCATAAATTTGTGTTTTATTATTTTTTAGGTATTTTGTTAGCTTTGTCATCCAGTTTCAGTTCCACAAGGCTCTTTGTGATGCTGCTAACCATGTTGGGCCTCTGCACACGTGTGATATCTACAAATCTCAAGCAGCTGGGAAACTGCTGAGGTTAGAATGCACACAATTCTCATTTAGCTGTTGAAAACACACATTTAAATATATAAATGCATGTACTAAACTGCACAATACATATTTACCAATGAATTTGACATGTATGTCTGTTTTCAGCGATGTGATGAAGCTCGGTAACAGTAAGCCTTGGCCTGAAGCCATGACCATGATCACTGGTCAGTCCAAAATGAGTGCCCAACCCCTCATGCAGTATTTCAAACCTCTCATTGACTGGCTGGAGGCAGAGAACAGCAAGAACAATGATATTCGTGGATGGCCTGAGTATGACTGGAAACCTTACATGTTGAACCAAACAAGTACGTATGTCCAACATGCACTTGCTCGTTTCATTACAACCACAGAAATGCACATGCATTTGAAAGACGTGTGAATAAAATGAATTTTTACATATTTAAAGAAAAATGTTGTTGAACTTTATCCCAGATTTGTCTGGATTTCCTGGTGAAATCAATCACCCACTCTTCTTGTTTTACTGATGAGATCCTGCAGAAAGGATGTATGAAGATTAGACTCTTGAAATTCTTGAACTGGGAGATAGAAAATGATACTGGGGTAAAGAGAGTGCCAGTGTTAAAGGTCAAAGAGCAAAGCACGGGAACAGGAATGAATGAACAATGAGAGTTCAGATGTTTTGTAAATTCTACCTGTAGCTGCCGTTTTTGCATGGAGAGATGACATTAAACATCTTGATTAGTTAGTCTGACAGAGGCTACCAAAAAGTATGAGGACACGGCCCCTCATAAAAAAGCACCATCTGTTGGTGGAAAGAGTTTTTATTTTATTTTATAATAGGGAGAATAAATGTGTTGAAAAAGTTTTTTGAAGGGTGTGGTGTTTGACAGGTACATCAGCCAATGCTTATGAGCTTATCTTCAGGTCTTTGTATCTATGAGTCAAGCAAATTATTTTTAGCAAATAGATGTTAACAAAAAATTGCACCAAATCAGCACATTCAGACTGAATGCTGTTGTCAGTGATAACTTTCGGAAGATGACAAAAGTGTCAGAAATGAATCATCCATCCATCCATCCATCTTCTTCCTCTTATCCGGGGTCGGGTCGCGGGGGTAGCAGCCTAAGTAGGGAGGCCCAGACTTCCCTCTCCCCAGCCACTTGGAGCAGTTCCTCCGGGGGAATCCCAAGGCGTTCCCAGGCCAGCCGAGAAACATAGTCCCTCCAGCGCGTCCTGGGTCTTCCTCTGGGTCTCCTCCCGGTGGGACGTGCCCGGAACACCTCACCAGGGAGGCGTCCAGGAGGCATCCTAACCAGATGCCCGAGCCACCTCAACTGGCTCCTCTCGATGTGGAGAAGCAGCGGCTCTACTCCGAGTCCCTCCCGGATGACTGAGCTTCTCACCCTATCTCTAAGGGAGAGTCCAGCCACCCTGCGGAGAAAACTCATTTCAGCCGCTTGTATCCGAGATCTTGTTCTTTCGGTCATAACCCAAAGCTCATGACCATAGATGAGGGTGGGAACGTAGATCGATCGGTAAATTGAGAGCTTTGCCTTTTGACTCAGCTCTCTCTTCACCACGACAGACCGGTACAGCGCCCGCTTCACTGCGGACGCTGCACCTATCCGCCTATCGATCTCACGCTCCAGTTTTCCCTCATTCGTGAACAAGATCCCGAGATACTTAAACTCCTCCACTTGGGGCAGGACCTCCTCCCCGACCCGGAGAGGGCATGCTACCCTTTTCCGGCTCAAGACCATGGCCTCGGATTTGGAGGAACTGATCCTCATCCCGGCCGCATCACACTCGGCTGCAAACCGCTCCAGTGAAAGTTGTAAATCACGAACTGATGAAGCCAGTAGGACCACATCATCTGCAAAAAACAGAGAAGCGATTCTAAGGTCACCAAAACGGATCCTCTCAACACCTTGGCTGCGCCTAGAAATTCTGTCCATAAAAGTTATGAACAGAATCGGTGACAAAGGGCAACCTTGGCGGAGTCCAACTCTCACCGGAAACGAGCCTGACTTACTGCCGGCAATGCGGACCAAGCTCTGACACCGGTCGTACAGGGACCTAACAGCCCTTATCAAAGGGCCTGGTACCCCATACTCCCGGAGTACCCCCCACAGAACCCCCCGAGGGACGCGGTCGAATGCCTTCTCCAAGTCCACAAAGCACATGTAAACTGGTTGGGCAAACTCCCACGCACCCTCCAGGACCCTGCTGAGGGTGTAGAGCTGGTCCAGTGTTCCACGACCAGGACGAAAACCACACTGCTCCTCCTGAATCCGAGGTTCGACTATCCGACGGACCCTCCTCTCCAGAACCCCTGAATAGACCTTACCAGGGAGGCTTAAGAGTGTGATCCCCCTATAGTTGGAACACACCCTACGGTCCCCCTTTTTAAATAGGGGAACCACCACCCCAGTCTGCCAATCCAAGGGAACTGCCCCCGATGTCCACGCGATATTGCAGAGTCGCGTAAGCCAACACAACCCTACAACATCCAGAGCCCTAAGGAACTCCGGGCGAATCTCATCCACCCCCGGAGCCTTGCCACCGCGGAGCTTTTTAACCACCTCGGCGACCTCAGCACCAGAGATCGGAGAACCCGACCCAAAGTCCCCAGGCTCTGCTTCCTCAGTGGAAGACGTGCCAGTAGGATTGAGGAGGTCTTCGAAGTATTCCGCCCACCGACTCACAACATCCCGAGTTGAGGTCAGTAGCACGCCACCTCCACCATAAATGGTGTTGGTCTCGTACCTCTTTCCCCCCCTGAGACGCCGGATGGTGGACCAGAATCGCCTCGAAGCCGTACGGAAGTCATTCTCCATGGCCTCTCCGAACTCCTCCCACGCCCGAGTTTTTGCCTCAGCAACCACCCGAGCCGCATGCCGCTTGGACTGCCGGTACCTATCAGCTGCTTCCGGGGTCCCACAAGCCAAAAAGGCCCAATAGGACTCCTTCTTCAGCCTGACAGCATCCCTCACTGCCGGTGTCCACCACCGGGTTCGAGGGTTGCCACCTCGACAGGCACCAACAACCTTGCGGCCACAGCTCCGATAAGCTGCCTCGACAATAGAGGCGCGGAACACGGCCCACTCGGACTCCATGTCCCCCGCCTCCCTCGGAACGTGTTCAAAGCTCTCCCGGAGGTGGGAGTTAAAGCTCCGTCTTACGGGAGACTCTGCCAGACGTTCCCAGCAGACCCTCACGATACGTTTGGGTCTGCCAGGTCTGACCGGCATCCTCCCCCACCATCGGAGCCAACTCACCACCAGGTAGTGGTCAGTAGACAGCTCCGCCCCTCTCCTCACCCGAGTGTCCAAGACATGCGGCCGCAGATCAGATGAGACGACAACAAAGTCGATCATCGAACTGCGACCTAGGGTGTCCTGGTGCCAAGAGCACATATGGACACCCTTATGCTTAAACATGGTGTTCGTTATGGACAATCCATGACGAGCACAGAAGTCCAATAACAGAACACCACTCTGGTTCAGATCAGGGGGGCCGTTCCTCCCAACCACACCCCTCCAGGTCTCACTGTCATTGCCCACGTGAGCGTTGAAGTCCCCCAGTAGAACAAGGGAGTCCCCAGGAGGCGCACTCTCCAATACCCCCTCCAAGGACTCCAAAAAGGGTGGGTAGTCTGAGCTGCCGTTTGGTGCATAGGCACAAACAACAGTCAGAGCCCGTCCCCCCACACGTAGGCGAAGGGAGGCTACCCTCTCGTTCACCGGGGTGAACCCCAACGTACAGGCACCAAGATGGGGGGCAACCAGTATGCCCACTCCTGCTCGGCGCCTCTCACCAGGGGCAACTCCAGAGTGGAAGAGTGTCCAACCCCTCTCAAGGAAACTGGTTCCAGAGCCAGAGCCATGCGTTGAGGTGAGTCCGACTATTTCTAGTCGGAACCTCTCAACCTCACACACTAGCTCAGGCTCCTTCCCCACCAGAGAGGTGACATTCCATGTCCCAATGGCCAGCTTCTGTAGCCGAGGATCAGACCGCCAGGGTCCCCGCCCTCGGCCGCCACCCATCTCACATTGCACCCGACCCCTTTGGCCCCTCCCACAGGTGGTGAGCCCATGGGAAGGGGGACCCACGTCTCCTCTTCGGGCTGTGCCCGGCCGGGCTCCATGGGTAAAAGCCCGGCCACCAGGCGCTCGCCAGCGTGCCCCACCTCCGGGCCTGGCTCCAGAGTGGGGCCCCGGTGACCCGCGTCCGGGCGAGGGAAAACTTAGTCCATTAATTGTACTCATCATAGGGGTTTTTGTTGCTTTTTTTGTACAGTAGGGGAGAACATCAACATTTAATGCCTGTACGTATACTGTATCTGAGTTTCTGTACAAGTGACTTTACTGATAATTTAGCTAAATGAACTATGCTTTCTCTGCTGAAGCAATTTT
Organism: Garcialebias charrua; assembly: GCA_038048925.1. Lineage (NCBI taxonomy): Eukaryota > Metazoa > Chordata > Actinopteri > Cyprinodontiformes > Rivulidae > Garcialebias > Garcialebias charrua. The sequence continues at coordinate 12,105 of JBBPBX010013971.1, read as the reverse complement.
CCAGTCAAACTGGTGGAAACGATCTTGAACTGTTGAGGTAACAATTAGTCTGAGCACAGCCAACACCAATTTAACAAATCTCTACCAGGAAGTGCCCTCAGGTTGCACCCAAGGTGCAAAACCAGCTGCTTCTCACGCTATTTTCACTTTAACATAACTGTATAATGTAAATGACCATGTAATGTTGATTTCATGGGGATGTGGAGCTTTATAAAGCAGTGTTTGTTTAAAAAAACATGTGTTGAAAATCATTGTTTTGCAGTGACGGAGGAAGAGGTCACATCATTTTTGACTAACAGAGAGCGTATTTATTTTACCCTGAAGTTAGATTTCTAGCTTCAATGAGTTCTTGTAATCGGGTTACTGTAAATTGATGCCAGTGCTTTGATTTTTGTTACTTACGAACACTTCTGAGAGCTGAAAGCTCCACAGCTGTCTTGTGATTTGTTCCTTCTGTGAATAAGCTCTGATGATTGTAGAATGTGCTCTTAAAGTATTTTTTGTAATAAGACACAAAAATAGCACTTTGAGATTTTTGTTAATGAAAAGCGCGTTATAAATTAAATCCATTATTATTATAATAAAAACACAAGATTCCCATTTTCTTCCTCCAATGGTGTTTCAAGGTGATCAGTCGTTAGATTAGTTGTTAGCTCATTATTCTTGTTAGGTTAATTTTTTTGTCTAAACTGAAGCAGTTCTAAAAGTTTATTACAAATGTTAAGATACTGTTTCTTAGTCCCATTTCACAAACTCAAACTTAAAAACATCTGGACTCTTACTCTAACCATAGTTACCCAGAATTTGGGAATTTAAAATTGACCTCTTTTTTTTTTCAACTCTACAACCAAGCAAAACGTGCACCTAAAACATCTACCTGTTTTAAACTTGCAGCACTGGGTGGTTAGCATTTTTGTCTCACAGCAAGAAGGTTGTGGGTTCAATCCCCAGTATGTGCCTGCGGTCTTTATGTGTTTGCATATTCTCCTCATGATTTCATGGTTTTCTCCAGTTTTCTCCCATAGTCCACAAACATACATATCGGCTGCCTTTCAGGCCCATCTTCTTGAATAATAGATGTGTGATCTCAGTAGTATTTGCTTGGTTAAATAAACGTTAAATAAATGTTCCTTTTTTGTTGTCTTCCAGGCCCTACAGAAGAAAAAAACACTGATAAAGTGGACTTCCTGGGATTAAGTGTGAACAGTTCATCTGCCACAGCTGGCCAGTGGATCCTGTTGGTCATCGGTCTGGTCCTGTTGGTGGCCATCATCCTACTTGCTTACAAATACAGGAAATCAAAAAAGCCTGGAAGGTCCTCATCCACACTGGAACTCAGGCAAAAAGACTAGACACAAGCACTGAATTAAACTGCCTTAAAGCAGTTAACACAAAACCAAACTCAATGTGAACAAAACGTTTTATATACTTCATGTATAGCTCTTTGACATTTCTGAATCAGTTTGCTTTAGTATTTTTTCCACCTTTTCTTTTTGTAATTTTAACTTGACTGCTTTTACTGCTGAAAGGTGAATCTTAATGGGAAGAAATCCCAAAATACTTAGGTAAATATTAGAAAGAAAATATTAAATTGCATTTTTAAACAAAAAAAAAAGCCACTTCTTATTTTGTTTGTTATTGGTAAATAATAGTTTTTAAAAGGAATTAATCTAATGGAGAAAATTTGATGACGATACTGTGTATAAACTGAAAATGTTCTGGAACCCATTTTATTTGTAAATGTTACAAATATGTGTGATCAACTGACTTGATTAAATGACCAATTTATTTTTTAGTTGTTCTTGTCCAAGCAAGACATACTGTATGGCATTTTAGCTTAAAGGGATTGTGACATGATTTTTTTACTATTCATAAAATTACTCAAAATATATATATTTTATCATTTAAATATGTTTTTTTTTGCAAACAAAATGATAAATCACTTTAATTTTGCTTTAAAAGTGATTTTGAACTTCAAGCCGTGTTTAATCATGGGAAATCCGATTACACTCGAACGCACCATATGTGATGTCACACTGGGCAGAGGGCTGTGGTGTCTTTAATAGCGGACAATTTAAAACTGGACGAATTTAGCAATCTATGTGAAGATTTGAGCTATTTGTCTTCATTTTGGGAAGCAGAAAATAGTTTGGGTGATGGAACAAGAAACAACAGGATCTAATTTAGGTCTGATGCTGTATCAGACTTCCTTCATGTCGAGCTGCTCATACCTGCGCACTGTGACAAGCCCAGAGCTCTGCCCGGTGTGACATCACAGATGGTGCGTTCGTGTGTAATGGGATTTCCCATGATTAAACACGGCTTGAAGTTCAAAATCACTTTTAAAGCAAAATTAAAGTGATTTATCATTTTGTTTGCAAAAACAAACATATTTAAATGATAAAATATATATATTTTGAGCAATTTTATGAATAGTAAAAAAATCATGTCACAATCCCTTTAACATAAGCAAGGTATTCTATTTTAAATATAAGGTAGTCTTTTAAAATGCCTAAACTGGACCAGTACCTAAAGGTAAATAATAAATGGAACAAAATAATTGTTCTAATAAACAAAATTCCAAATAGTCTTTGATACAATGTACATAACTAACCTATAGATTCATATTTCAACAGAACTAAAGAATAAAGTAAAAGTTGAAATTATTTTTTTGTATTTAATGTGGAACAACTTTTATTTCTCTGAGTCTGCCTCTTTTGCAGTTTTAATTACTGTTGAGACTGAAATGATTGTTTGCCCATGAGAAGAAACATGTCATTTTTGTAATTTATTTATATTTAAATGTAAAAGGAACAAATGTGTGAAATAAATGTATAGTAGTGCATTGTGCAAGCATTTTTTAAAACAGATTTTTGTCAAATCCTCTGCAATAAAAACATGGAATTCTGCCTTTCTGTTGAAAATTACTTCATTCTGCGGTTGATGAAAACTATTTACCATAATTACATCAGCGCTGCAGCGTACAAAAGTTAAAACCATCAAATTGTGCATGTTTTGGTCCTCCACCCTTTAGTTGTGAAGTCAGTGAAGCCTCACAGAACAAAGTACCTTTGAGCTGATCAGGTAACAGGGACTGGAGTTGTAACACAATAATTAATTAGTCCCCATCAGTTATAGTTTTCTTTCAGTTCAGTCTGTCTTCAGTACTGTAGGTCCACTGCACCGAGTTGC
>JBBPBX010013970.1:24529-43886 GCA_038048925.1 Garcialebias charrua | reverse complement strand
AACGATTTTGGGGCTTTTAGAATCGATTCTGAATCGCCAGGACTAAGAATCTAGATTCTTTAAAAAATCGATTTTTTTTTTTCTAAACCCCTAATTTCTACCTGTTGTGTACGTATTTGTATTTTTTTTCCTATCCTTTACATGTGTTTGTTTCTCCTTCCTGTTCCTCTCAAACCCAGCTAGTTGAAGCAGACGGCTGCTTGTCCTGAGCCTGGTTCTGCTGGAGGTTTCTTCTTGTTAAAAGTAAGTTTTTTCTTCCCACTGTTGCCTTTGTGCTTGCTCAGGATGTGAGACTGCGACGAAGTGAAGATTAAACATGTCTGCAGGCTTCCTTAGATAGAGAACTTTACTAAATGGCTTTTGTATGAATGTTTTTGTGCCCTGAGACTCTCTTAGCACCACCACAGTTGTGTGTTATTTCAAGGGTTCACCAAAATAAGAACTGTTGTTTCTCACCACAAGATGATCTTAGTATAAAACTTTGGCAGGAGAGGTGGTGGGTGATATGCATTCTTTCAATGAATGTTAGGTCTTTTATTTGAGAAGTTTTATTTGACAAATGATCCATATGAACATGCTTTTCAGGTTTTCTCACAAGTCCATGTCACCCCGATGCCAGGGACCGAGCTCACAGAAGGTGGGCCTTTAATTTACATTTCAAAGTAACTCTGGCTGAGGAACACGCTCATTACACGTAATTCTTCTCATCTTTTGCCCAGAAATCCCCTCTTCCTCCCCGTCCTCCTCCTCTGAATCTTCCCTCTTTCCTGTTTCATAAACCACAAACCCTTGTGGCCCTCTGTCCGGAGTCCGGAGGTAGATCACTTTAATTCTGCTTCACGGATCTTTTTCAAAAAAGGCCCAAGACCCGGAGACCCCAGAACCGGTGACCGCTTGGTGAACCTGGGCCAACCAGCCAGGACCCGGGCACTTGTAAACACAGTCATCATCCAACACGCTCTCCTTCCCCCCACCCCGAGCGCTTTTGTTCCCTCCCTGCGTCAGCACAAGCGTTTAATGTTGAGTTAATGTGAGTTCTTTTGTCTCGTGTTTCTCCTTGAAACAACTGCTCATCATGTTTTCCAAGTCAGTGACGGTGGCAGCGCGAGCAGCTGATTAATTATTTAACGGTAAATAACTACAAACAACTGTTCTGCCCTCCACGTGGTGTCCGTTTTCTTCTTCATGCTTTGGTCATTTTTCAGGGACCACATCCAGCATTCAGTTTTTGCCATGCTGGGAGAACTGGAGCCCCCGCTCTTTCACAAGAGACTGTCCTAGATGAGCGGCGCTGCCTATCTAGGACAGTCGTGTTGGCAGAATGCCTCTGGTGGTTCAAAAGTTCATGTGACTGTTTGGGAAGAGACTTCATCCGAACCATCTGATGGAAATTATCAAACCGGTTTGTTCAGAATCTGGGGGAAAAAAGCTGAAGAAACTGCATTTTCTGTGCCGAATGAATGCTGAAATTTGCTGAATAAGCCGAAATTGACTTGTTCAGGCTGCGAAGCAAAACATTAGCTAAAAAGGCTAGCTAAAGCTGAAGGTAGCAAAAGAGTAGTTGAAACTCACAAAAGGCTAGTTAAAAGCTAAAGATCTCAAAGGGATAGCTAAAAGTCTGAATGCTCACTAGAAGGTAAAAGTAAACAAAAGGCTAGCTAAAAGCTAATACTGGCAAAAGCTAACTAAAAGCTAAAAGTAGCAAAATACAGGGGGTCCCTTACGAGCGAGTTCCGTTCCTACGACTGTCTCGTAACACGAAATCTCGTACGTCAGAACCCGAAACACGTGTTGCTCGTAAGTCCGGATTTTCGGTCGTGTCGGAAAATTTATGCTAGCGCTACTACGAACACCGTTTTTCATCACAAATCATACTAGTTCATAAACATGCTCAGAAACTTGTTTCCAAACGGTAAGCTGACACACTTTCATCTAAAAACACATAAAAGTGCTGTATTTTTTGTATGTTCTTTACAAATTTACTGCTCGTTCGCCAGCTCGTAAGTCCAGAACCTCGTAGGTCAGGGCGCTCGTAAGTCAGGGACCCCCTGTAGTACCTAAAAGCTTAAAGTAGCAAAACCCCAGCTAAAAGAATAAAATAGCAAAAACATTGTACAAAAGTAGTAAACACTAGTCTAGAACTAAACATAACAAATGGTTTGCTAAAAACGGAAAGCCAAATAATGTTTGCTACAAATTAAAAGTAGCTAAACTGTAGCTATAAATGAAAATTAGCAACAAAAATAGCTGAAAGCTACAAGTAGTGAAAGGATATAGCTACAAACTAAAAGCAACAAAAGGCTAGTGTAAAGTTAAGGATATGCTGGTGAAGATTCTCAGTCGTCCAGGACATGATAAATCAAAAAGGCGTTCAATTCAAGATCAACTGGACTTTATTTGTAACAGAAGACGTTTCGCTTCTCATCCGAGAAGCTTTATCAATTCAATAAATTCAATTCAATATTAAATTCAATTCAATAATTCAACTTGAATTGATAAAGCTTCTCGGATGAGAAGCGAAACGTCTTCTGTTACAAATAAAGTCCAGTTGATCTTGAATTGAACGCCTTTTTGAAAGTTAAGGATAGTAGCTAAAAGTAGCAGAACAGTAGCTAAAAGTTGAAAGTAACAAAAAGCTAGCTAAAATCTTAAAATTAGCAGAAGACAAAGCAGAGCATTCATGCAGAAAATGTCGACGATAACTGAGCATGAACTTTGATGTCTTGAACCGCTTTGGCTGTGGCTGCCTGGGAGGAGTCAACGGGGGAGAGGACGGCCCCCAGAAACCATCTTATCACCAGAAACTGGTTGGTCCACTGTATGAGTGCACCGCTTAGTGGGGGAAACAGTTTGTTTGTGACTCATCAGATTGATGAAGCCCTTCAGATGAAACGTCTCTCAACAACAACAAAAAAAAGAAACTGTCCAGGTGACCTAACTCAATGTTGTTGGATTTATTTATTTTTTCACCAGGATTACTGAGCATGAAACGTGATGTCAAAGAGAACAATATTTAAATGTTTAAATAAAGTAAAAACTATTTGAAAATTGTAAAAGTTAGAAAAACTATAAGTAGGACCCTTTACCTGAATGAGCTGCATGTTTTCATAAATGAATGGCTAAAATAAAATAAGCAGAAGTTGTTATATTGCAAATAATGAATGGGAAATTAAAAAAGAGAGAAAACAACAGTTCTCAATGAGCATTCACACAATAAATAAAACAGCAAGATATAATGCAAAACACAACTTTACAACTTTTTTTTAGAAATTATTTATTGTTTATGTTGAATAATCTACTGCATGTTAAAGCAGCTGGCTAAAGATGTCATACAACACAATTTGAACAGTATGGAAGAATATACTGATGGCCATAAGAGATATTTTCCCTCCAAAATAATGGGAGTGTTGCTTTATTTGGCGGCAGACTGGTATTTTAGTGAGATGTCAATCTTTACAAGGCATACCCAAAATACAAATCCTCTGTGGTAATGGCAAAAATGCCCACAAACCCACACACTAAGGAAGTAGTCTGTCAGATATGTCAGAGTGAGAGACATTCTGTGGCATTCTGAAGGAAAAGGCTGTTTGGTTTACTTTAGTAAGCTATGTACTGTAGACGCCACTTCTCTACTGCCTTGTTACTTTTGCACAGCCTCTCGTAAAGGGCAGCCGGCTCATCCTTTTGATGACTGACGGTGGGATTTGCGGTGATAATGTCTTCAGGTGCCAGAGGATTGGGATTAAACATACTCCAATTTAAACAGCAAAGTTGCCATGGCGACGATGACCTTCCGCTTTTAGCTCAGACGACGAACGTGCGCCGGGGTATGGCGGCTGGCTTTATTGGCCGGAGATGCTCCGGTTCAGAGGAGGGCCTTTGCCATGATTGCACTTTCAAATCCTCCATCAAATTTGAAACTCTGTCCTCGCAAATGTCTGTCGGTGGAAAGTGGGGATGACATTTCAGCTACAGCCGTGCAGCAAAGAACCCTGGCAGAGCAAAAACACTCCCGCTTCCAAACTGGTGAAGTGAATCATGAGCTGAACTATAAACTCTAAAACACTTTAGATGCTGGAAAATCCTGTGACCCACCAATCCAAGCACTATTGCAATGGTTTGTTATCTGGGTGTCCAAATACTTTAAAAAGTCTTCAGTTGATCCGCAATGCTGCTGCCAGAGTTTTAACTGGAGTAGTGGGAGAGAACATGTCTCTCCAGTTTTAGCTTCTCTCCATCGGCTCCATGTCAAATATCTATCTATCTTCATTTAACGTCCGTTTTCCCGATTCCGGGGTGGGACGCTACATATTTGTCGCCAAGTTTTTGATGCCAGATTAGGCGGTCAGTTGCGTCCAGTTCATTGAGGTTCAACGCTTTCAGATCTTGTTGAATCGTTTGCGCCCAGGTCTTTTTCGGACGGCCTTTGGGACGGGTGCCAGGTACTTCAAGGTTTTCAATAGCAAGTATAACACTGTTTTCACTTCGTTTAACATGACTGAACCACCGCAAACGGTGTCGCCGGCATGCGTCCTTAATCGCACATAAGCCTGCTCGACGTAAGCAGTCCTGGGCATGACGTTAAACTGCATCCACACCGCTGCCTTGCGTGCTTTTGAGCAAAAGGCTAGGGCCACCGCTTATAACTGGTGGTTGTCGTCAGGAAGGGCATCCGGATAGAAAACTCTGCTCCAACAACATTCAATGTCATCGCTCCATGTCAAATCCAGAATATAATTCAAAATCTTACTTCTAACCTACAAAGCCCTCAACAACCTATCTTCATCTTATATTACAGATATTGTTACATATACTTTCTTAACAGAGCACTTCACTCTCAGACTGCAGGTTTACTTGTGGTTCCTATAGAGTTTCCCAAAGCAGAATGGGAGGAAGATGTTTCAGTTCTCAGGCTCCTCTCCTGTGGAACCAACTTCCAGTTTCTGTCCATGAGGCTGACACATTGTCCATTTTCAAGACTGGGCTTATGTCTTTCCTTTTTTGATAAATCCTATGGTTAGGGTGGACTTGGGTTTCTTGACCAATCTCTTAGTTATGCTACTATAAGTTTAGACTACTGGAGGACCTCTCAAATGAATAGTTACAAATGAATGCAAATAAATAATTTGTGTTGTAATCTTAACTTTTTTTCTGCTGGAGGTTTCTTCCTGTTAAAAGGGAGTTTTTCCTTTCCACTGTTGCCTTTGTGCTTGCTCAAGATGGGCGACTGTGACGAAATGAAGACTCGATGCAAACTGCTGCATGGCCTCCTTCCTTCCATAGATGGAGAACTTTACTTATTGGCCTTTTATAATGTACGTGGATGTTTCTGTTCAGTGCCCTGAGACAACTTCTGTTGTGACTTGGAGCTATATAAATAAACTGAATTGAACTGAAGTGTGACAAGAGCTTCATCTCTCTTTCTAATTAATTACAATTAAAAGTGGAAGAGTCTTTTCAAACAGAACTGATGAGGTTTGACGTGGTGCTGAGGATACTGGACTTGAACGGGCCTGGAGATTCACAGCTTGAGGTCAGTGCGTGTCCCTCTCAAGGGCAATGCATTCACACTCTCACATGTGTCAAAGGAGAGCTGCAGGACATGACAGGAGGACGAGAGAGAAGACAAAGTCCTGCAAAGGCAAGAGGCAGGAATGGAAGCATCCCTGTGTTTTTAAATAAAGCACAAATCCCAGCAGAAAAAAATGAAAGTGCATAATTATTATTATTATTGACTGAAGCCAATCTCTGCAGTGCCCATGAGGCACAGTCGGTCGATATGAATTGTAAAAAATTGGAGTTGTGTGGAGTGGAGTGTAGCTAGACTGCCCCACAGTGGAGGCTGGGAGAACTGCAAGAGCAGACATGAAAAAAGAGATTGTTCAACATTCGAGCCACAGTCAAACTTTTTGTTCACATTCAGAAAATAAACTAATTTATACTCATATTACTGCTTATTGTTAATATATAGCATATTAGTACCAGTTCAGAGTTCAAATGTACACCCAAATAAACCTATTTAAAGTAGGTTTCTGTGGAAAGGTTAAGAGTAAATGATGTCTTACCTGCTGTAGAAAACTTTTTGAAGAACCTCATTTTGGAAAAATAGTTTTAATTTGAGCAGGGCTGAGACCTAAATTGTTCGTGACCATCTGAAAACAACTCCAATCTCACATTTTTTATTAATTTTTAACGATTTATGCAAACACCGCTTAATAAACAAACCTTAACACTGCTGTCAGTGTCATATTACATAATTATATTAGCAGAAAAATATGTGAACTGGACATTCCCCAAGCTACATACATTTCTACAAGTAATGCTCGCAAAATAAAATTAATTAATAAATAATTTCAAAACGGAATTATTTGTAAATAACCATGCTGTGAAAAACTGGTGGTGATGTAAAGATTAATGAGAGTTTGTATTAAGTGTGATTTTCATTTTTATTTAATTTAACCAAAGTCATTATAAGATGACAGCAATCCATTTGTAGGACAGCAGGCATTTATTTCCATAAGATTATGATAAATGTATATGTTTTTACAGATAATAACTTCACATATATTTAAACTACTATTTTTATATAATACTTTATAATTCATTTGGTCTTGCTCTTATGAATAAGATGACTAATTTAAATATTCTTGCAGACAGTAGGAGGTTATTTATTTAATGCGCATCAAAACATGAAAATGCTGCATAAATTACACAATAAATAATCTTTACTATGCACAGACACTACGCAGCCTCTTCACGCGATCCATCCTGCAATGGTCAGTTTCTGTTGAAAAGGGCAGCTGCTCTTTAAATGCACTGATTTAGCTTCATCGGAGCGACGCACCTGGCCACAGGTGTAAAAGGATTATGCAAATGTACAGGACATGAGAGGTTTTTTCATCACTTCCTTCTAAAACACACATCCTTGGGTGGTGATTGGCAGGCGAGAGGCTAAAGACGTAACAGAGCAGCTTTTTGCCACACGTTAATCAAATCTGCTTCAGCACAAGTTCTGTTAAAGCACATGAACTGCTTTGATGCAGGAGGACACCTGGAAAGTTAAACTGGGTGGTAAACAGCAAATCAGGATGAAAAAAGTATAACAGATCATTTTAAACCAAAATATAATCTGGAAAAATGTAAACCTTTGTACTTATTATTATAACTTATCCTTCAAGGGCTTAGAAATCTTTTAAAAATGCACCCAGTTCAGTCTTATTTGTTTTAATTGAACATATTCAACAAGTCGTAATGTTACAGCCGAAACTTCAAGCTCAGATTTATGCCGCACGTTACTAACATTGACGTTTGCGTTTGGATAAATGAGGTATGCACAGTCCTGTGACGTGGTGCCTGCAGGGTGAAGACAGGCCGGTGTTTTTTGGCATACCAGTTGACGTTTTGTGTGGTGAACGGACTCGCAGGCGTGATCAGGTTCTCTGTGAAGATCATCAGTGCAACAACACGAGCAGAAGAAGCAGCCAAACGTTGAGCCCAGGCAGCCGAGAGGCGGCGCCTTTCACGTTGCAGTCGTCGCTGTAGCAGCAGTGAACTTTGACCCCTGGTGCTCTGTAGCCGTGACTGCTGGCCTGGTTACAGAAAGCCTTGTAGGAACACGACTTCATCACGCCACCTGAAAACAGACAGAAACAAACACCTTTTATTTAGCAAGTGTCTTACATGGCATGAGATAACCAGAAGAAGAATACAAGTTAAAGACTTGTTAAAGACATAAGGCTTGTTGCTGTTGACAACACAATATAATAAAAAGTAGTTTTGAAGTGGGGTTCTGTGAAGCAATTGCAGTTCAGTTCTGATCGTGTTGACAAGCTAATAACCAAAACATGGGATGTCAAGATTCAGGTGAGTTGCTGCCGTCCTAAAAAAACTCTTCAATCCTTTAAAAAATGTGCTAATTATTATTATTTTTTTAATCTTTGTATCATTGTCAGTTTCACATTACAGATAGTCCTCGACTTACGACGTTTCGTGGTTACGACACGCATCTCCATTAAAAAAAATATATATATATATATATATTGAATTTTTTTATTTTGAAGCCGATTTACGCAGTTTCCGGTTTCGGTTTTACTAGCTGCGGAGGCTACAGCTTGCCCTGTACTCTCTAAAAAAAGCTAAGTCTGGACACACACACAAAAAAAAAACTTGTTGGAGCAAGCTGGACAGGCAGCAGCTGTGGAAAAGTAGCTGTTTTATGGACGGCAGTTTTACAACGTAAATGAATGGAGAATCTGGAGGAGGGAGGGAGGAACGGAGGAAATGGCTTCACCAGCTCCCAGTAGGAAATTAACTATTTTTTCCTTCATTATGGCTCTCAAATGTATGTGTTTTTTGATAATTATGTAGGGTACTGTGTTAGGATAGGCTAAGTGCTTGGTAAAATACAGTCTGTACGTATAGGGTGCAGTTTGGACGTATGTTTCGACTTACACCGAAATTCGCTTTACGACGGAGCGTAGGAACGGAACTCAGTCGTAAGTCGAGGACTACCTGTATATGGTATCCCAGCAGGAATGTGATGTTCCTGATCCAGCTGCACAAAAATAAACTACAGCACACTGCTCTGAGTGCAAATATGCATACGTTTTAATTTAAACAAAGCTCTAATGCAAAAATGAAAGTGCTGTAAGGGTTTCCAAAACAACATTCGAATGAATCATTTGAGTTTTAAAATATTGGTAATCCACTTTGGTGTGTGCCTCGCTTGGAATAGCCACTTGCTCGTTAATCCATGAAATGCTTCCTCAAACTAAAGCCATTCAGAGAGCTATCTAAAACAGGTATAACCATCAAATGAACGTTTTCAAATCATGTCATTTTTAATAAGCAACATGCAGAATTTTGTTCAAAATGAGTTTATGAATTATGAGAGCTCCAGCTAAACAAAGGTACAAATTAAAGGTTCAGTATGCAGTTTCTGTAGAACTGCAGCAGTTAGAAATATTTTCAACAGGCAAAGCATTCTGATCCCTCCCCCTCAGAGCCATATGTGGCTCTGCCCCCTTGTGGTCTGTTGAATTTCAAATTCAAGCTCTGTTTTTATTGGCTGATTCAAATTCAAGCTCTGTTTTTATTGGCTGGTTACAAACTCTGTTTTTATTGGCTGGAAAATGGCGGGTCACCTTTTCTTTTTAGAAATGCTTATTTACCACCTGGAGAAGCAAGGGGACAATATTTTTTTTTATTTTTTTTCAGAGATTACCTGGCTAACATCAGTCTGTCAGGAGGTAGTGACAGAGTGAAGAAATATGTTCATAAAAAAAGCTACATACTGCAGCTTTAAGCGCTGATTATCATTTGGTAAATGTGTGTTCGTGACCACATGGTGTCCTAATTAAGAGTATTTGCTGAGTAGGAGCGCAAAGCTTTTTGTTTCCTGAAAAGCCCTCAGACCTCCCTCTGACTGAGATGTTTCTCCAGACGATAATCCGTCTGCTGTTGATGCACAAAGAAACACTCACACGAGCAGATAATTCAATTCAGTTCAATTCAAAAATACTTTGTTAATCCCAAAAGGGAAATGAATTGTTGTAGCTCATCATCTGGGTTTCAGTTATGGATACTGATGGCTGTGGGCAGGAAGGATCTCTTCTAGCAGTCCGTCCCACAGCAGATCCAAAGAGACTGGCTGCAGATGCCGATCCGTCCACCCAGACCCAGCAGACCTCTCGGCCTTCCTGGACAGCAGGACTGCCTGAATGCCGGGCAGAACTCCTCGCTGAGTGATGGCCATTTCTATCACAAACACGCTTCCCGCTACCTCCAAGATCTCGGCGGTCAGGCACTTGAACACTGCATCCTGGTAGACGGGAATGCATCTACGGTACCTCCTTTTCAACTCATTTGGGAAATGAAAAGCTTTGCAGAGAGTGGTGAAGGCTGCACAGAAGTCTGTTGGAGTCAGTCTCCCCACTATCACAGACATTTACACCTCCAGATGCAGAAAGAGGGCCGCCTGCATCATGAAGGACCCCACTCACCCAGCACACACACTTTTTGCCCCGCTTCCCTCAGGCAGGAGGTTAAGGAGCATTAAGTGTAGAACCACTAGACTGAGGAACAGCTTCTACCCTGAGACTGTTAAGACACATGAATCTCTAACCAGGATAATCACTGTGAAAAGTATCACATCATGTTGTTGCTGATCTGTTTCATGTTGCTGTGTTCATGTCTGCTCATCTGCTCACACAGACTCATGTTCGTGCTGCTGTTTGACGTAACATTTTTATACTGTTAGCCCTTAGTGTATTTTTAGTTGATGTTTTTCTTAGTTCATATCTTAGATCTTATTACTGTTTTTCTTTTATATTTTATTGTTGAATGTGGTGCGTATGACAAATAAAGAACCTTGAGTCCTTGAATCCTTGAATTTGGGGCTGTATCTGAGGTAATATTTGAGCTTTGAGATATTAACCAGCAGATCCCAGTTGTAAAAAAAAAAACCACCTTGTTGTCATGGTTACGCATCACAACAAATGTCCAAACATAAATAAATAAAAAAAGTTTCAGTAAAAATCTTTCCAGCTGCACAGCATCAGAGGAAGTAATCATCTGAAAAAAGCGATTTACATCCAGAAAAAAATAGGAATTAAAGTTTTCAAAAGCAAAATCTCAGCATGAGATATTATTCCCGTAAGAGAGCTACTCCGACACACAGCGCAATTCCAGAACCGATTCTAGAGCCTGTTAGAATAGAACTCCTAAAGTAATACTGACAGGAAAACGGTAATAACAAGCTTTGGACTCACTGTCATGGCCCACCACTACAGCGCAGGCATCAGAGAAGCTGGGGCAGGACTTGGAGCCTTGACGGTTGCAGTCATCGTTATTGGAGCCCATGCAGGTGTAACACCTCAGAGCCTCACCTGAGCGACAGGAAACAGCAAAACAACACAGAACATGTGATTTATCTGTTTAAATAAAGGTTGAATGAATGAAACATGCTTCTACTGATTAAATAGTTACATTCAAAGAGGGAAATCCTAACAGAGCTCACTGCCAAGTCACAAAGAGTAATAAACTTAATGTGCACAGTGTTTTTCTCACATTAGGTTAATGTGTCGTTAAATTTTAATAAAATGTGAGTAAACTTTGTGGCCGAACGTCGGCTTCAATGTGCGTTTGTTTATCCACTGAAAACAGGTCAAAAGTCACATTTATTGATAAAGAATAAGTTTTGCAAAAGCTTGCAAACATTTCTAATCTTGACAGAAGCCTTACTCAATGTTCCTCTTTACTTTCAAGTTTAGCACCAGATTCACTTTTATATTTGCACCCAACTGAAGCAGGTTTGTTTAATGTGGGTCAATGTGGACTGAAGCTTCCACTTGGTTTTCAGTGGATTTAGCTGAATGTTTTATTTTATTTTATTTTTTATTGAGTGTGGACACATTTCAGAACATAAAATATCTGGAAAACTACTGAAATAAACTGTTAAGCCAGGGGTGTCCAAGCGTATTCATATGTGGGCCAAAACTTGGAAGATTAAAGGAGTGGCAAGCCACAAAAACTGTGAATTAAATGAACAAATAATAAAAAGTGTACTTTTTTTATTTTAAACTCAGTATTCATTCATTCATTCAACCTTTATTTAGTCAGATAAATCTTTTGAACCTCATGGGCTCATTTACGAAAGCGACCTGCTAAAACTAAAGAACAATGAACAGCAGTGGTAGAATTTCCTTAAACAATAAACAATAAACAAAAGTATAAATATTAAAGTATAAATATTTTGCAGAAAGGACTAAATTGACTAATTTTGGTGAAGACAGTGTTTTAAATTATTGTAGATCCAAAACATTAAAAGCTTCATAAACACTAACGTTTTGTTACTTTTTAATTGATTTTATTGATTTATTGCCAAAAGATTGTATTAAGCTTAACATTGCTCATTTTGAGATTTTTTATTTTTTTGCATCCATTTTGCTGTTAAACCTAAACATTATATAAAACAATGATCATCATTAAATTTGTAGGAGGTCTACAGCAATCTTTTAAGCCTACGGGTCAAAATTATACCATCCTTAAACTGCAGTTAAGGGACACACAAAATCACTCCAAGGGCCACAAATGGCCCACGGGCCACACTTTGGACACCCCTGTCTTAAAACTGTGTCATTTAGGTAAGATTGCACTGAATTTTGATTTGATGTTTATTCATTCATTTTAAAAGAACAATACAAGACAGTTTCATCAGATACAAGAATACAAGTAGGATAAAATGAAGGAGCAGAAAGAAGATGAAATCTTATTATATCTGCCCCTTATTTCACAGTTTGTTCAACCAATGATAACCTTCAAACTACATCACAGAATGAATAATTCTACTTAATTTTTCTAACTGTAATACACAAACTACATCACAAAATGAATAATTCTACTTAATTTTTCTAACTGTAATACACAAACTACATCACAAAATGAATAATTCTACTTAATTTTTCTAACTGTAATACACAAACTACATCACAAAATGAATAATTCTACTTAATTTTTTCTAACTGTAATACACAAACTACGTCACAAAATGAATAACTCTACTTAATTTTTCATTTTTTCCTTTACAACTTTTACTTGAGGGATGATAGAAGATGTTTTCTGTTTTGCAGAACTAGAATTTAATATTTTGAGCCTAAAACACAACAAGAACATCTCTGATATCAGAGCTACTGTACATGGCAACACGTGGAGCACACCTGAACAGACCTTCAACGTTCCTGTTTTAAATTGTGGTGTCTTGTTTCATACCTAAATTCCCAAGATGCATTTGTTTAATGTGACGGAGGCTGTTTGTGATGGTAATGCAAGCTCTTCCATACATTTATATAAATCTTATGACAGTGGCTCTTCTCTCCATGCACAAACAAGTTTAGCTATGCAAATGTTGCTCTGTCTGCGCTTGAAAATCCCCAGAGTTGGGATTTATACGGTAGTTCTTTGCGAGCATCTGCCAGACGCTTCGGCATAAGAAATCCTGCACTGTAGAATGCTCCAGCCAGCTGTTTCTCTTATTATGACAAACGAGTTACGCAAATGCATTACCAATAAGTGTCTGAACCGGTAAAGCCTGGAGAAAACAAGGGTTTGTGTCAACATTCAGGCATTAAACACAGTCAAGTGAAAAATGAGCAGATATTTATTCTACAAGCACCTCGGGATTCTTTGGATGCACAAATGTTGCAAATTTCCAAAAGTGTGACGTTGCTCTGCTGAAACGGTGAGACTAAAGTGAAGAGACGGCGTTAATTAATCCCTTCCCTCACGCAAATCTTTCCAAATCAAGCGGAAAGTTGCACGGATGTCCACGTGTTAAAAATACCTCCTTGGAAACTGCAGCTAAGGCCCCAGGAGCCCCACTCTGCAAAGAAAACTCTTCTGAACCCGAGGAAGCAGCGCTTATTTGAGAACAAACTGACCTTTGAAGTAATATAGATTCAAACGCTTCTTTTAAAGAAAATATAAAAAAATTCTCCAGCCCTCTCTTATATTCTAGACAAGCGGCCTTGAACGCTGCTGCCTAAGAGGATCAGAGCCGGAGGCACTAAAAGCTTCAAGCATGCTTTGCAGAAGCGCATCCCCTGTGTTGTCCATCAAAGCAGCTTCCTTTAACCTCTCATGTGTTTGTCAGAGCTTTGTTTCTGAACAGATACAGATCAGATACTTGGAGTTTAACAAATCGAACCAGCCTGATGAGTAATGTGGCTCCGGTAGGACATTAAGTGCCTTCTTCATAGAAACCGACAGCAAAAATATAAAATCACCAACAAAAATCAAGGATTTATGTACAGGTAGTCCTCGACTTACGACAGTCTCGAGTTACAACGTTTCGTGGTTACAACACGCATCTCCATGAAAAATAGAAGAAAAAAAAAATAATGCAAATAATTTATTTTGAAAAAAAATATTTTGAAGCCGATTTACGCAGTTTCCGGCAGTTTCCGGTTTCTGTTTACTAGCTGCGGAGGCTACAGCTTGCCCTGTACTCTCTAAAAAAGCTAAGTCTGGTCCTCTGGACATTCAAAAAACAAAACAAACCTTGTTGGAGCAAGCTGGACAGGCAGCAGCTGTGGAAAAGTAGCTGTTTTATGGACAGCGGTTTTACAACGTAAACAAATGGAGAATCCGGAGGAGGGACGGAGGAACGGAGGAAATGGCCAGCATTCCAGAGTAGGAAATTAACTATTTTTTCACTTCATTATGGCTCTCAAATGTACTGTATGTGTTTTTTGATAATTATGTAGGGTACTGTACTGTGTTAGGATAGGCTAAGTGCTTGGTAAAATACAGTCTGTACGTATAAGGTGCAGTTTGGACGTATGTTCCGAGTTATGTCGAAATTCGCTTTACACCGCCGCGCAGGAACGGATGTCCGTCGTAAGTCGAGGACTACCTGGGTACTGAACTGATCTTTTTGTTCTGTTTATGTGCTTTTTATGTGCTGTCTCCCGCCCTAATTTATCCCCACTGAACATCCACTTTTTCCACATGTGCTAGAAGTTTTAGCCTTGGTCTAAAACTATAGCACAGCAAAAAGACAGCAAACTTCAGCAGACTCACCCATAAAAAAAAATCCCTAAAAGATGCACAAAGTGTTAATGCAGGTTCTGTCTGTCAATCAAATGGCGGAGGCGGGATTTACTAATCAAGAAAACAAAGAAAAAAAATCAAGGATAAAGTACAGAGATGGAAACTGTCATGGAGTTCTTACTGTTAGCTGTCAGCAGGATGACAAGCAGCAGCAGACGGTACAGGACGGCTCTCATGGTGCTGTTCGTCTTTGTTTCTCCTGATCACACAATGAAAAGCAGGATGTTTGCGTCTTAAACCCCCTAAACCTAATCTGCTTTATCAAACAAGCTAACGTCCACCAGATTACCAGTCCCACCAATGGGGCTCTTGACTCTACAGGTATGCTGATGAACCATTAGACTGAATGGGCAAAAACTGGTGCCATGTTTCACCCTGGACCTCTCACTTCATTGTTTTGTCCAGGTATAAATTATAGAGGCAGAAACTTTCTATTCAAGATTGTTTCTATGACGGTCTATGAGGTCAAATATTGTGTGTTTGTCCACAGCTTTTGAAGGATCTCAGCATGAAGGTTGGTAAAAAGAAAAAGAAAAGCATCTCAGGGAACAAACCACAGAACGTCTAGGCTGCTCAAATCCTTCAGTTTCTTCAAAAAATTCCAGATGCGCTCCATGATTTTGGGATCAAGACTCTGTGCAGCCCCACACTTGCAAAGCTTGTTCTTCAGCCCTTTGGCAAACCAACTGTTACATCTTTCACCCGTCATGCAGACTGCAGAGCTCCTTCTGCCATTTTTCTGCACCCTGGTTTTTGTGGAGAACTGTGTCACAAGTTCCCTTATCAGTCATGTCACTCGGTGCAACATAAATGCTATGGGAAATTGCGCGGTTACCTGAAGGAATACAATCACGCCTTTATGGCAGGGGCGTCAGCGTCGCGCCAGAGGCCCCGCCCTCTGGGTACTTAAGCCGCTGACGCCCATCCATCGATCTCTTATTGTCCTTCACCTCGCTTAAACCTGAACTCTCTCTCTTCGCGGGACTTCTCTGTTGCCTCATCGCTCGACCAAAGGTGAGCTTGCTCCCTACACAGAGCGTACTGAGAATTATTCCTGCGTACTACTGGGCTAGCGAAAGCTAGTCTGGCACATTTTCCTTAACCTCAAAGTTTTTTCTTCTCCTCTTTCCGCAGACTGCTTCGCTCGATGGCGCCAACTGCGTCACACCGCTACCTCTGCTAATTCGTAGAGGCTAGCCAGCGAAAGCGACGCAACGGAGGAGACGTCTCAAATAAAAAGAAAAAAGATATTGGAAGGACTCGCTCGTCTTATCTCGGACATGCCTCCGGAGAAAGGAAAGCGAAAGACAAGACTTCCGAAAAAGACCAGCAGTACAGCGAGCCCAACCTCGCGCGCCTGCCCCAGTGGATGCGGTTTTTCCCTCTCAGCGACGGACACCCACGAGGCCTGTCCCGTCTTCTTGGGGATGCTGCACGCGAATATGGCGCTGGATGCGCCCGAGTCTTGCCCACACTGCAGCCAGATGCTGAAGGCGGTGAGGAGGCACCGGGCGGACTTCATCGCCAAGGCCATGGGGGTTGCTGCGGCGCCAGCAGACCCGGACACTATTGACTCCCACACCAGAGCTCGAGAGCATGGCTTTGGATGACAGCACCCGAGTCGAATGGGGCGACAGCCAGATGTGCTGGATCCCATGGTGGACTTAACAGTCAAATTTGACACTCGAGGCATGATGAACAAGGACGAGATCTCGATTTCAGCCTCAGGTGAATTTTCTGCGGATGACGCTGACGTCGAATACGAGGAACAGGGAGAAGACCTCTCCCGCACCCCGGTGCCCATGCTCCCGGAGACTGACTTTTCCATCCCTGCTCTGTTCGACTTGTGTCACAGAGCAGCGGACGCACTGCAGATCCCATGGCCGGAGCCTCCACCTCGTCAACAAGTCACGAGGTTGGCAGGAAATTATTTTTATTCAAAGCAGCAGGCCGCCACGAGGCAAAGGATGCCCGTCTTTCCGGACTTCCTCACAGAGCTGACTCGCACCTGGTCTCAGCCCAGAGCTCCCATGCTGCTGCTGCCGCTCTCGCAGTTTCTCGACGTGGACGGGATGAATGAAGTGGGAATAGCCAATGTGCCTCAAATTGAGGACACGCTGGCATCTCATCTGGCTCCCAAGTCATCCGGGACAAAACCAACTCTCCCCAGCAAAGCCTGTCGAGCTTCTGCTTCTCTGCTCGAGAAATGCTACAGAGCTCAGGGCCTCGCGGCGCGCGTAATGAACGCGTCCGCCATGATGCAAGCGTAACTGGCTGAAAAACTACAGGAGCTCCAGGTAACGACAGACAAGCAAGCTGCCGCCGAGCTGCTGGATGAAGCCCGCAGGGCAACAGACTTTGTGCTCCGCATGATGGGGACAGCTGCTGTTGCACAAGGCAGAGGCATGGCTGAGGTGGTCATCGCAATACGCCATCTGTGGATGACCCTAACTGACCTCCCGGAGGGACAGAAAATTCCTTTTCTCCACCATTCGATAGAACCGACGGGACTTTTTGGAAAAGCGCTGGATCGAATTCAGACCAGGCTGGACCAGAGGCGCAAACAGGCTGAAGCTCTCCGGGTGGGCATCCCCAGGAGAGCCTTCCCCCCCAGGGAGTCAGCTGGGAGCAGAGCACCGCAGCCTCGACACCACTCAGCCACACGTGCCCCACCGCAAAAGCGGCCGGCATACGAGGCCGAGCACCGGCAGAGACCACACCCCGGACCGAACATGCCTGGAGCAAAAACAGATTTGTCCCCCGCCAGGCGGTCCAACACAGAGCCTCCTCGGCAAATCGGGACACCAGGCAGAAGCGTGCCTGATGAACCAGGCCCGCTTCTTGACTTTACACGATCACCCGCCCACGCGGTATGGAAAATGATCTTTTCACGTCCAGACTTTGTTTGTAGCACGGTACAAAAAGCTAGTGACTTTGTTTTAGACACAAATCATGTTCTTTCTGCTGTGAGTGACATAAAGTCAAATATGTCATTACACATAAGCACGAATAAAGCTCAAAAAACAGCCCCTCTCTGTTTTCTTGACTCAAAAAAAAAAAAACAAAAAACAACAAACACAGTAACATCAGCAGAACGGTCCCCTCTGTTCTTCCAGCCGATATAAAGGGCGGGGGCCATCTCCCCCCCTCCCTCACGGCTCACGGGGTGTTAGCCTAATCAATAAACCCCAGCAGGGTGCCTCGGTTCTGTCTACAACAGACAGGCCCAGAGGTGCCTGCAAGCAGACCCGTCAGTCCTCACATAAGCAGGTGAGGCGGGTCACGTGTTCCAGCCCCCGTCCTGTTGTGGACCACGGGGCCGGCAATACATAAATCAAACAAACCTGTGACATATCCGCGCTCCAGGGGTGTGCGCCGGCAGAATCTAATAACCCACCTTCCTGGCCACCTATTCATAGGACGCCAGTAAGGGACGGGGGGCCACGGCAGAAGCATGCAGGCCAACACCAGTATCACACGTTCACAAAGGCAGCTGTGATGAAACTGCAGCGTGTGTAAACACTCAGTGCAGAACAGAAATGGCACCAGGGCTAAATCAGACTCCTCTTCCCTTTAATCGAAGAGGACTAAACTCTCTGTCACCAACCAAACTAAAGTCTGCTCTACACAAAGGACCATCTCCACATTCTCATGCTGAAGCTGTCCCCTTATTCTCAATGGGCGACACGCCATGCTCAAACAGTGATCCTGCAGCGTGTGACCGCGCTCACTGTGCTGACCCAACCAGGAAACGGGCTGGAGTCAGGAGATCTGCTCGTTTACAAAACCTGCAACCCCTCCGACCCATGACCCCCAACAAAAAGAGGAAAAACAGACATTCTGTTCAGCCTTTGTCTAATAATGACAGCAGATTGCCTCTGCCTCCAAACACTCTCGATCAGAGTAGCATGGCGGTGCATCTGCAGGAAGGCCCTCTCCCTAACATGGTTGGCCTCCAAGGGACCACAGAAATTAGGGTCTTTGAGGGAAAGCTGGTTCCACCACGTGCTCCTCTCAAGGGATCCTCCATGTCCCCTGAAGGAACAGTTTCGCCACTTAGGCTGAGAACTGTGGCAAATTTCAGCTTGGTGGTGGAGAGGAACAAGCTGGTGGCCTCTGGCCTGCCCGGGAACGTGGTAAAAACTAGGGATGCACCGATCCACATTTCTCACTTCCGATCCGATCCCGATACTTATTAACTCAGTATCGACCGATACCGATACTTTCCCGATCCGATACTGTTCAGGTATTTGACTCTGTATAATGAAACTTTTGCACCCAAACTATTCATTTTAACATTGTGTGAGATAAACCCAATGAAGACACTCTTAAGCCTTACAATAGGGAACCCCCCTATTGTAAGGCTTAAGAGTGTCTTCATTGGGTTTATCTCACACAATGTAAGACTGGTGTCTTTCTCCCGTTCAGCCCCCTGGTACACTGGTGAGCTGCGCAGGATGAAGGCAACTGGCCGTGCTATTGAGAGACGTGTAAAATCATCTGGTCTCTCGGTACATAAGCAAGCGTACAAAGAACATCAGAAAGCGTACGCCTATTCTCTTAAAGAAGCACGCTCCAAATATTATTCCAACATCATCAACACCTGCCCTGGAAACTCTAAACAGCTCTTCTCCACAATAACTCATCTGCTTAATCCCATTAAACAAACTCATGAGGACTCTGTTCAAAAATGCAACCTGTTCCTCTCATCATTTAAAAACAAAGTTGACACTATCAGATCTCAGCTCCA